>JAKLMY010000295.1:0-33563 GCA_022814645.1 Ganoderma meredithae | reverse complement strand
CCCAGGTGCCCTGGAGGTGCAGCAGAAGCGACCTGAGGACGAAGGGGAAGAGAAGAGTGAAGGAGAGGAGGGCAGGGGCGAGCGGGAGCTTAACGGCGGCTACGGCGGAGCGGCCGAGAAGGCGGAAGATACCGTGAGCGTGCGAGAGGATCGCTGCAGCCGGCCGTCGGACATGGCCCCAGCTATTGCCATACAGCATTGAAGAAGGCCTCCCCTTCGTCTGGGGGCAGATGGTGAGTCGGAGAGGGGGGATGGGAGGAGCGAGCGATTGAGGCGAGACAGGGGGGCGGCGCGAATATGAACCTTGCCACTAAGCTGGGCCCCCACCGCAGGCGAATTCTGGTCGTCCATCGCATCGCTTGAGTTTGGCCCTGCGCAGCACTCCTGCCAAGAGAAACTAACTGTTCTCCCCCACTGAATCGGCAGCTCGGCAGCCACTCAACGTTCGCCGTCAGCCGCAAGCATGGGACCGAACCGTCGGCCGGCCTGATCACTTGTCCAGCCTCGGCGTCGAGCGTGCCACACCGCTGGGAGTCCGTGAGTGCCACAGGCCGAGAGCGGTAATGCGTTGCACACACAGAGGGCTAGCAGAAAGCAGAGGGGCGTCCCATTAGCAATGAATATACGATACAATATTAAGCATCGACGACGCTTCATGCTTCCTCCTCGTCCAGCCGCTCAGGCTCAGACCCCAGCGACGCGACGAGCCCGTCTGCCCTCTTGACCTGCCCGAACCTCAACATGTCCAACCCACGACTCTCCGTCCCTAACTCTTGCCTCCCGATGATCTGCTCGTCCGACAACCTCTCGAGGCGCACCAGTTCCCGCCGTACGTACTCGACCAGTGTCGCCATGAGCTCCGGGTACCTGACGTACTTGTCCGCCTCCGCGGGCGAGTAGTCGTGCACGCCGGAGCCATCGTCGCGTGCCTCCTCGACCTCGTACCCGGTCTTCTCGATTGCCTCAACCTTGTCGACTGCGCCGCCAACGAGGTTGATCGTGCGCCTAAAGAAGGGCCTGTCCCCGTCCGCGCCATCAGGCGAGGGGTAAGTGATGCCGCGCGCTCCTCGCGCGCCAAGAAGGTTCCGCCAGACGGCGGCTGCGAGCTCGGCGTCGCTGTGCACAAGCCCGTAGTCGAGGGACATGCCCATGCCCGCCCACTGCTCCTTGAAGATCTTCATCTGGCGCGTCACGAGGCGTTCGGGCGTGCTGCCCTTGGGCCGCGGCTTGCCCTGGCCGTTGGCGACGGTGTAGAAGTCGGACGGGGAGGTGTACGGGCGGAGGTTCTGGGCCGGGGCGATGGAGTTGGCGGAGACGGGCTGGAGGATGGTGCGGACGCGGTCCTCGATGTCAAGGAAGAAGTGGTCGATGAGACCCTGGATGTAGTTCGTCCCGAGCGGCGCCGGGAGGGCTCGCAATCGGACAGTCAGGAGCCAGACGTGCAGGTTCGTGATCGTGAACCATGATTGGAATGTTGGCGGAAGATGGCACTCTGGAAGAGCCAAGAGACGGTCAGAAAAGCGAGGTGAGAGCAACAGAGATGGGGCCGAGGATAAGACGCCGAACTATGTCATGCGTATGGACAAACGCACCCCCAAAGATGGGTGGGACGCAAGTCTATGATGACTTGTGGGCGGCCCGAGTGCGAAAACACCGGTGAATCTGGGCAGACGACGACGCGCTCGGATGTCGCTTGTATGCTCAGGCAACGATATAAGGCGCCAAGACGAGCCATAATGTTCCGCATGAACAGGATCCAGCAGAGCCAATTCGAACGGTTTCTTCTTCAAAGCGCCAAGAAACGCATCCGGGAAGCCGCGAAAAAGATCTCAGCGGCCGAGGGCTGCGGCAGGGACGCAACGCCACTTTGGCCAGCGAACAATCACGGAAAGACACGCACCTTCTTTCCAAAACACGCGCTCCTCGTCCGGTCGCGGTACACAAAGATGTGAGTACATCGCGAACGCCCTCCGCCCAGCGTACTGCTTCGCACTCCCGTAGCCCATGATGGTGATGAGCTTGACGAACGCCGCACGTGCCATGGGGCTCTCCTTGACTCTCTTGGTGAGCCATGTCTGCTGTGGGGGCGGCACCTTCTTTGTGCGGGGTTCCGACCGCGAGTGTTGTGTTGAGGCAGGGGGAAGCTGCTGCTGGGGCTGCTGCGTTGTCAGGGCGCGAGCATGGCGGGCATAGGGAATGGGGGGAGGGGGTCTGAGGCTGTGGGCAAGGACAGAACGTGGGACCATGCCTGCTCGAGAACCGAGCTTTTGGAGGAGGAAAGACGGGATGAGAGGAAGGCGGCGGGGGCTGCGAGCTCAGTCGCGCCGAGCGGTGACCGGTGACCGGTGACGAGCAGGGAACGTGACCTCCCTCTCGGGCGTCTCCGTCACAACAGCACGAAAGCCTGAGCCGCCCAGCCAGGTCAAGTTCGTTCCTCGTTCATTGCTAATAACTGTGTCGCCCGAGGTAAGTCCGTCCAAGTCATCCCTCCGCGTTCTCCTCGATATCGACCACAAGTAATCTGGCAACTTCAATATCCCCAAGCGCAACATCGTGCCCCATTCTCTCAGAGGCTTTGTCTTCCCCTCCGCCACAAGGGTCAACGACCGTGCAAGCATATATAATATAATACGACCACATGCCAGACTCTGGTTTTGAGAGTGTGAACTTCACGGTCTCCTAGACTGGCAGTCCGTCGAAGCGGGGTCGGCTTGCGAGTCTTAAGTTCGGATACAGCTGAGAATCTGCGGATAGATACATATTCTGGATAGCACGAATACGGAGCAATACATCGTTGACAGCTACACATACGGGCGAACATCCTTCCTGCACACCGCGGTCAAGGTATCAAACGCTCATCTTCATGGCGATGCTCGGATGGGGATTATAACCCTCGACGACGACGTCCTCGGCCGTAAACCCGTCGATGCTGTCGACGGACCTCGCCCACCTGAGCTTTGGGAACGGGCGGGGCTCGCGCTCGAGCTGGATGCGTAGGGCGTCGACGTGGTCGCGGTACACATGGGCGTCCCCGAGCTGGATGATGAGCTCGTGAGGATCGGTGCTGGTGACATGGGCAACCATGTGTGTGAGGAGGGCGTAGGAGGCAATGTTAAAGGGGATGCCGAGACCAAGGTCGGCGGAACGCTGGTACATGAGGCAGGAGAGTTTGGGTTTGGCAGCGGGGTCGTCAGGGGGAGGAAGATGGACGTAGAACTGGCACATCATGTGGCAGGGAGGGAGGGCCATGTGGGGTATGTCTGCAAAGGTGAATCGAGAAAAGGGAAAGAGTCATTGAGCGGCGATTCAGGCTGGGGAAACCTGGGGGCGTACCTGCGGGGTTCCAGGCGCTGAGGATGATGCGACGGTCTGTGGGGTCGTGCTTGATCTTGCGGATGCACTCCAGGAGCTGATCGACGCCCTTTCCGGTGTAGTCTGCGTCGCAATCCTCGTACTTTGCTCCGAAGTGGCGCCATTGGAAACCGTAGACGGGGCCAAGGTCACCCTCGCGTCGATGACCGAGGCCGCGCTTCTCGAGGAACTCCTTGGAGCCGTTGCCGTCCCAGATCTTGACGCCCTTTTCGGAGAGGAGGTTGGAGTCTGTGGAACCGCGGACGAACCAGAGAAGCTCTTCGACGATGCCGCGGAGAAACGTTCTTTTTGTGGTGAGAAGAGGGAGGGTATTGTCTGCGAGGGAGAAGCGGAGGTTTGGAGGGGCGAAGATGGAGATGGTGCCGGTGCCTGTGCGGTCTGGACGGACATCGCCTGAGTCGAGGATGGAGCGAATGAGGTTGAGGTACTGCAGCTCGTCGTGTGGGCGCGCTGAGGTCTGGTCGAAGAAGGCCATGGTCGAGGAGGGAGGAGGGAGGGAGCAAGAACGCGTTGCTTGACGCGTTCTGCTGCTGCACTCATCGCGGGCACGATCACGTGGGACGACGCGTCTTGAAGGCGCTTGTTGTGGTTGGCGTGTCTGGGCGTCTGCGAAGCGTGCCCGAGTCCGACCGCCTCCTCGTCCGGCCGCCCGCCGTGCTGCACCTTGCCCTGGACATCTGCCACTGACAACAACGATGCGTCCTTGTTCAAATGCCCGCAAGACTGCCCCTCGCTCCACAAGGTCCGCACCCACGAAGACTAAGCCTGCCAGCCATGTCTCTCCCGACGACCTCGCCGACAACCTCGCCGACAAACTCACCATCTCCGATCCCAAACGCAAGGCAAAACCCGTCCACCCAGAGTCTAGTCCCCAGGGTCGCCAGGCAGCTGCCATGCGCGCCGTCAACGCTGCATCCAAATCCCTCTCCGCCGTCATCGAATCTGGATGGAAGGCCTCCCAGTCCAAGACGTCGGATCAGACCACCGCTGCATCCGCAACAAAGGCAGCTACCTCCGCGCGCAGAGATCTTACAACTCTTCGTGCTCTCAGCCCCGGAAACGTTGACATCGAGCGTGCAGCGTCGAGTCTCGTTGCCAAGCTCATCACCCTCGAGATGGTGCGTCCTTTTCTGCCTCATTCTGCCCCGCCCCCCTCATCCCACTCCAAGTACAACGCCGCCCGAGGTCTTCTCCAAGATACGCATCCAGCCCTCCTCTCTCTTTACCACGCTGCTCCACCTCGCCCTGCCCTGCCCATCCTCGATCTACTTGCGCTTCCTCTACCTGCCGACACCATCTCCGACCTCCATCTGAACCTGATATCTACCTACCTCTTGCACGCTCTCCACGTCTTCGCACACACTACAACTGACCTCTCCGCTTTCATATCTGCACTGCGCCACCATTCGAGCCCGACACTTCTCGCTTGGGCACCTGCTCTCTCCACGCTTCCCGACAAGCAGCATGACCACCTCTTCACTCGCGCATACACCCTCACTTCTCGCCTCGCCTCAACTCCTGCCACTCCTTCGTCTGCCGCATACTCTCTCCGAATATACTCGCTTCTCTGTCTAGCCCATACCCGCCCCTCCGTCATAGCTCCGAACACCTTTTGGGAGCAGGCCGTCAAGTTCACCGCCATGTACGCAAACACAGACCCCACCTCCCCAGACGACGCCGCTCAATGTGTCTCTGACTCGTGCGCGCGACTTGTCGCCGTCGCCGAGAAGAGGAAAGATAAGGCCGAGTTCATGACTGGCGTAGGGTTCGCTCGCTTTTGCGAATACTGGAGTCGCTTCGCGAAGCAGGTGAGTGTTCTACTTAGTTGAGCCACTGACTTACACACCCCCGGCATATACGAACCACATCCTATTTTATTGTCCATTCTCATACTATTGATTCATTTCCGAGCGAAGTACCGCCGAGCGCGAATGCTCCGGGCATCGCATGATGCTGTCTCCTTACCCTAGATGCCATTGCTCACCCCAGTTTTATAGGCAGGAGACTTGCGCGCACTTGAACAAGTCGGTCAACTTGTTCAACCTGCAGGCGACGAACCATCACCGGACGAAGACCGTAGTGTAATCCAGGCATCCTCACTAGCCACATCGCTTGCCCGTGCCCTGGCTGTGTTCGAACGTTGGGCTGGTGCGTTGTTTGCTCCTCTGTCATGGCATCCGACTGATTTTTTCTCCAGATCACACAGATAATTTCGCGTCCAAGCTACATGAATCATCGACGATCATCAAGCGATGCGGAGCTTCACTCTCGCAGTGCGGAAACGACCACGACCGCGTCAAACGCGGATTGGAAAGATTGCGTCGCGCCGCGGTGAAGGTCGCCGAGCCATCGCAAGCCTCCTCAGTCACCGCCTTTCCGCGCGAGGTCGAGAGCTGCGCGAGAACAATACTCGAGCAGATCATCGATGTGCACACTGAGGCCATCACTCAGGTAACGGCCCGTTTCCATTCATCCTGGTCGAAAGATTCTCAGGTTGCGATTGGGTAGCGAAACGCGTTTACGACCAGCACACTCACTCCCGCCCTTGAAAGCCATTTCACGCTCGCCCGCATTTCGTTTGTGCTGAACAATCCAGACAGCTACGCCCATGCCCGTACATATCTCGCTCGCGCAACTGTACTCCTCGCTGGCGCCCCTACATCGAGGTCCTCGGTCTCTTCTCTAACCCTCGCGAATTACACGCGCTCCATTTCGGCGGTGTACAACTACTTGGGGAGTCAGCTGCACCAGAGCGGCCGGTACGACCATACCGTGCCGTTTGTGGACGAGGGATGCCGGCTCGCCCAACGCGCGTTGCAGATGTATCGCGCCTCGAAGCACGAGGGTGCTGCTGATGTCGAAGGAGAGGACAAAGGTAAGGAGGAAGCTTTGAAGATGCTCGAAGAGCAGCTCTACAGACGGTGGGAGCTGCTAGCCGTCTGCCATGCGAAGACCGGTGATCGCAAGGTAAGCTCTGCTCCCGCGAATACATCGACTTTTGCAGAGCATTTTTTGAGCTAACTGGATCGTAGTCTGCGTACGAGGCGTTCCTCAATAGCATCAATGCCTTTCCCTTTGCTCAACACAGGTTCGTCGAGCTCACACGAACGACTCCCCTGACAGCGCTCTTTGAGTCTAGTCCTGCGCTCAAGCAGCTTGGTGCGCTTCTCGACCGCGTCACATATATCGCTGCCTGCGAGCTCCTCCACGCCCCGGAGGCTGTCTCCACATCGTCCTGGTTTTCCCCTAGTTCGTGTGGCGTAGGCGATGACGATGCGAAGTGCGTCCTTGGTGCACTTCTCGAGCGGCAGATCAGCGGCCTCGAAGAGAGCAAGTGGAAGCAAGAGGTTCATGGCGTACTGCGGCAGCTCCTCGGCGACGCGCTTGAGACCTACGCGGCGCCTGAGCGGCCTATCAGGCGAGCGCGCGTCCAGCTCAAGAAGCTGGAGCTCTCGTACCACTCAGATGCAAGAAAAGAGAGGCAGAACGACGACTTGCAGCAGCACTATAGGGAGGCGCAGACGCTCCTCCTTCGCCAGGTACGCCCTGTTACGTCGTTCATCCGAGTGTCGCTCATCATGGTTTTCGAAATGTTTTAGGATTTTGGCCTGGATGCCTCCCTTGCGCGATTCTCGTCCGAGTTCCTGGCTTCGCTCCATCTCTGGCTCGCCGTCCACGCACATCGCACACGAGACCCATCGCGCTCGCCCTCCATCATCTCTCACGCCGAAGAAGCGTGCAAAGCCATTCGCGGGATGATCCCGGCTCCTGTTCCTAGGCAGTCCCTCGGTCGGCCGTCCCTGGGTGCCGGCAAGTCGCCTAAGGACGCCGTCCCGGTCCAACCACTGCACTCGCAAGTTCCGCGAAGGACTACGAGAGCAAAGGCGGCGCCTGCGGGGGCGCCAGCCGTGCGCGTGAAGGCTGCACCGCGCACGAGGGCGAAGGTGCCGCCTGTCACGCCGAGGAAGCGGAAGGCGTTGGACCCTGTCTCGCTCAATGCGGTAGGCACCGCTCAGACTGCGGCTTCCTCCCCGAAGGCGGCTCCCGGTGGTGCTGTAGGAACGATGGAGTTCGACGACTTTGCTCGGTTTGTGGCGCTCATTCGTAGGTTGTTTACTGTACGGGAAATGTGTGGTTTTATTTAGCTGATGTGATATCTTGTGTAGGGATGGTCTCGCACATTATCGGGCTCGTGGGGCATGTGCTCGTTCGGGTGCAGCTACTCAATGCGGTGAGGAAAGTGAGCGAGCGTCATGTTGGTGTAGCTTCTGAAGGTAATAACACTCGCTGCTGTAACACCTTTCATCCTGTACGGAAACTGAACTATGTTGTGACCCTTTGCAGTGTATGTGTCCTCAACGATCGACACTGCGCACGAATACGTCAAGCTGGGTCGAGCTGAGAAGGCCGTCTCCATTTTAGCTCACATTCTCCCCGCTGTGCGCAGCGGCTCCCTTCCTTCCGATGTCGTCATCCTTTTCCTACAGCGATACTCCAGCGCGCTCGCGGCTACGGGTGAGGTGCTCAAAGCGTGAGTTGTCCCTTGTCTTTCGACGCTGCCTTTGTCTCATGGGTTTTCTCTATCATGTTCAGGTCCGTGGCGTATTGCGACGCCGTGTCCGCTGCGGCTGAGTCTGTTGAGGGGGAGTCGAGTTTGTCAATAGCGCAGCGCATCCGAGTACGAGCCGCGCTCCTGGAGCGAGCTGCCCAAGCCGCCTTGTCGTATGCGGCGATTCAGGATGCAAGGGTAGGAATCTTGATTTTTGTCTTGCGCGATGGTATTCACACAACCTTGCATGCAGGACGACCCTACTTCGTCTCTTCAAGGGCTCATGCAAGCGCTCCGTCTGTGGAATCGCGCCATTGACACAATTTCTCGCCTACAGCCCTCTACACCACAGCAGCCTGCCGATGACAACCCCTTCGAGATGACGCCGAAACAACTTGAAGACTCAAAGAACGCAATCCAGGAACCCCGAGTGCTTTATTCCCGCGCCTCCGGTCCTCAGGTGCTCATGGACGCGTCCGGTTGGCGTTTAGCTGAAGGCCTTCTTTCCACGCTCCTGTCGCTCTCGCAAGCCTATGCTGCGCGAGGGTCCGCACGAGAAGCCGAGTTTTTCGCACTGCAGACAAAGGACCTCGCAGAATCCTTACACGCGCCCGTCATGATCAGCCGCGCAATGGCTCAGCTTGGGGAGCTCCAGATTCAGCTTGGCCTTCTTCAGGAAGGACACCAGTCCCTTATGCGGGCCGCGGAACTCGTCATGCACCTCAGGGGGCCGGATGCGGCCGAAGTTAGACGGTTGCAGGGACGCTATGGCGTGCTCAGCGCCGATGCGAAGGGCGCACGACAGTTGTTCGAAGAGGCGACGAGCCTGCTTGATGAGCTTGGCAATATGTTTGCTGCTCTGGACGGCAGCAGTGGGTACGTTAGATTTAATTGCTCAACCGAGGCGGTTTCGTTGAACGGTGCGCGCAGGGCGAGAAGATCCCTAGTTGTGCCTCCGAGAGCAGCTCTGAACGCGCAGATGTCGGAAAGTGTGTTGGCACCGACGCTGCTCGCCAGAGTCTTGAGACATCAAAGTGAGTTGTCGCATCCAGTTCGGCGAAATTGATCAGCCCGATTGACGGACTTGTTGAATAGTTTCTCTCATGCACGACGTCGGTGAAGAGTATACAAAGTTGTTGGAACGATTTGCCAAACTACCGCATAACGCAGAGGCGAAGGTTGGTCAATTCATTGCTACGGATTATCGCTCTCTAACATATGGCTTTAGGCGGAAGAAATTGCGCTGAGAGCCAAGCTCACCCTCGACGAGGTATACTCGCGTTTCCGGGCGGACATCTTCCTCAGCTCGTTGGCCGAGTCAGGTATGTCCTGCCGTAAAATGTCGAGTGGCTAACATATTGATCGAAAACGTAGCGATGACCATCCCGATGGGCATGTCCGGGGATACCGCGCCTTCATCCGCATCTCAAGACATGTTCGAAACCCTTGGTACAGCCGAAAAACTGTTCTGGGAACACATGGGCTATGTTGCGCGCAGAGGACATGTTGCGTCTGTCCGGGAGGCTGCGATATGTCTGGCTTTAATTAGGGCATTCCGCACGAGTCTCGGACGGGGAGACAAGCACACGCCGGTGCTGGCTGCTCAGCTTCTAGGTCAGTCATATTATTACTTTTGTTGACACGTGTGCTCAACACCTTGAACAGACGCTTCCACTGTCACGACTTTACGACGCGAGATGGTGGAGGTTATCCGTTATAAATTCCTCGATCCGAACGCGACCGACGACTTGCGGTGGCCCATGATCACCCCCAATGGTTCTTCGCTCCCTCCAGCAGCGAAACCACGGCAGCTCACGCGGTTCAGCCACCCAAAATTCCCTGAAGGAGACGAGCAGGACGATGAGGTGATGGATGACCTCGACCTCAAGTCGTACTGGGAATCTATCGCCGAGCGGTACGAGGCTCAGTGCTTCGAGTCCCAGCGCATGTCCATTAGCCAAGTTGACGCGTTGCCCCCGCAATGGACCATCGTCAACGTGAGCGTCACTGAAGATAGGCATACCATGTTCGTCGCGCGCCAGCGTGCGAGCCAGAAACCGCTTATATTCTGCTTGCCACTGAAAGGACGAAGAGAGGGCCAGGAAGACGAGCACCTGACGTACGACGATGCGATCACCGAGCTCAAGGAGATCATACGTCTTAGCGACGAAGGCGCAAAGCAGGCTGGCGATGTCAAGAAAGACGACAAGGCAGGCCGTGTCGCGTGGTGGAAGGGTCGCACTGACCTCGACAGACGCCTCAAGGAACTTTTGGCCGATATTGAGTTTTGCTGGCTTGGCGCGTTCAAGGTCATCCTGACAGCCTTCGTATCCGCATATGAGAAACTGATGAATCCATTTTAGACAATCTTCCACCCATCAAGAGACTTGCACTCTGACGACCTCGCTGCCCTACGAACGCGCCTGGATGTCGTATTCAAGGGTAGCTTAGTCTTCCAGGATAAGAAGCCCAAGATCCGTCTTGGCCTCGACGACGGCCTGCTCGAATGTTTCTCTCATCTCGCTCCTTCGTGTCGCGATGAAGAACTTGAGGATCTCGTATACTTCATCCTCGACCTCTACCAATTCCACGGCATCCCGGTCGCCATCTCCGAAGTCGATATGGATCAGGTAATTGTCGAATTGCGCAACGCGCTGGAAGAACATGCGGCGCGAGTGACGGCCCGAGCCAATCACGAAGACGACGACGGCCACATTTTCCTCGTGTTGGACAAGAACGTCCAGGGAATTCCATGGGAGTCTCTTCCTGTCCTCAGAGGCAAGAGTGTGAGCCGTATACCGAGCGTCGACTTCTTGCTCGATCGTCTCCAGTTCGCTCGGTGGCAAAAACCCGAGTCGCGAGACTGCCCCATCGATCGCGCGACAATCGACCCCCGCAAGGCTTACTTCGTCCTTAATCCTAGTGGCGATCTGAAAGGCACCGAAGACCGTTTCGCCGATTGGCTCAAGGAAATGAAGACCGCAGGTTGGGACGGCGTCGTCGGTCGTCCACCAAGTGAACAGCAGCTCCTGAACGCGCTCACCAACCGCGATCTCGTAATGTAAGGTTTTCGCGAATTCGTGGTATCTCCTTAAAATGCTCATGCATCTTTCGCACAGCTATTTTGGGCACGGGGGTGCCGAACAGTACGTGCGTTCGCACAAAATCCGTCATTTACGGCGGTGTGCAGCGACTATGCTCTGGGGGTGTTCCTCTGGAACGTTGAAGTACATGGGCGACTTCGACCGTACGGGAACCCCTTATCACTACATGCTCGCTGGCTGGTATGTTTTATTCTATTTAGTGATGCTCGCTCTTGTGATGACAAATACCTGGTGGAACATAGCCCGACCCTTGTCGCAAACCTTTGGGACGTGACCGACCGCGATATCGACAAGTTCTCGCAGTCTGTCTTCGACGACCTTGGTCTAACTGCCGCTTCTGTCAAGCATTGGTCTGAAGAACGGGACGGCTCGACGTCCGTCATCAAAGCAGTCGCCCGTGCGCGAGATACATGCAAGCTAAAATACCTGACCGGCGCAGCACCGGTCGTTTACGGGATACCCTTCTATCTGTAATGTTTCGCTCTACTACTCTCATGCTGTATCTATACATCCTGTCTTCAGGCATTCATGTTGTTGTCATGTCATCACAGTCATTTTACCCAATGCATTCTCGAGGAATTCCTATGCTCCACTAGTCTTATGCGAGGTGCTGCGAGGTTAATTGCATCCGGGACTATTTCGTGAGCAGAATCCTACTTACTGTAGGTGCTTCCACACCATGTCAAAGTCCTCATATCACCGTCATACCGTTCAGCGGCGGACAACACTTGCCTTTGCAACGTGCCGCCGCTCGGTAACAAGGGGACTACCCAACTTTGTAATACTTGCTCCCAGGACTCCGAAGGTGTTCCGAGGACAAAGACAGGTACGTATACCCCTCAACAGGACGACATGTATTCATGCTTCGCCGCCACCATCATAAGACGCAGAATTCGGAACCCGCACTGGCGGCGCGCACCCTGCCGTTCGCACCCACGACGCAAACCCTGGAAGCACCTCGAGCACGTCCAACAATGAACGCATGTTGGTAGCGGTCGGCCAGCGGCGGGGGTTGATTGAATGAATTCGAACCGAGCGGGAGTAGGCAGGGGCGGCGCGAAGGCCGCCGCTGAACACGAAACACGAGCACGGCCATGCAACTGCAGGTCGTCGTCCTTCGCGCACCGACCTATCGCCAACTTGGAGAAAAGCAGTTCAGCGAGGTTCTGTCCTCGAGGTTCGGCGAGCCCGGGGGAGTATTTGCTGCGGACAGCTGAGGTACGAGTGCCCGAGTTGACGATGTCGACGGACCAATCTTCGTTCATGACTTCATCTCGCCCGAAGGATCAGAATTCCAGGGCCCCTCGTGTTTCAAATTTCATTCCAGAACGATAGCGCTGCGTCATTGTCCAAGTCAATGTCATCATGAAGGGTGACCTCGACGTCTGAATAAGTAAGTACTTAAACGTCACGATTCAGGATCAAGCGTGCAAACCCCGGCCGGGCGCATAACCTGCTTAACACCACGCCAAGCGTGCTCACATCAGCAAGAGTTTTTTAAGTACCACTTCCCCGTCCCTGATCGCCCCAAACCATACAAGGGTCAAAGGCAGCAGCAGCCTCATAGAGCCTGGTGCTTCTGAAGGCCTCCAAGGCCGCTCCTCCGTATTAGTTCTTCAGGCACCCATGGTCGTGCAGGAGCGCTCAACTGCAGGAAGGGAAGGTGTCATTGTCAATTGCAAGGCGTGGAAAGGCGCTGATGCTGCATGGCGATGAGCGAAGCAAGGCGGGGCAGAATTGAGCCATTAGTATGTCTACGCGCGTACGACGACGACGGCCCGGGACACCGGGCCAGAGGGAACGTGAATTCGGGCTTGAGTGAGCCCAGCTGACATATAGAGATATAGAAATTGATGCAGGGGGAAGGGGGAAGGGGGAGAGAAGACGTCAGGAACGAGGCCCGAGGCCCGAAGGTACAAGACACGACCGACGGAGGAGACGCAGGAGAGGGAGAGGGACGAGTACATAAGCAATAAAGTAAGTTACAACCTACAACCAAGCTGTGGACGCTGCAGCGCCTCGCTATAGATACAGATACGCGGGGGAAATGGCGGGATATGTCCGATGGATGACTAGGGTGGGGGAGAGGCGGCTATACGAAGTTCGCCTTCTCGAGGTTATGGCGGAGGACGCCGTCTCGGACTGCCGGGTGGGAGCGTGAGCGGATGGCGCATACATACAGATGGACAATGACAGATGGAAGATGGCCTTACCTGAGGTGAGCGTCGAGCCTGTGGTTTTGGTGTCCTGCACAGCGAGCGCGAGCGCGAAAGAGAACGATCAGCATCAGCCACATGCGCGCTAACGCCGCGAAACACTGATACGCACGATGACCGAGGTGATGTAGCCGTACAACGGCCGCGCGATGTGCGGCGAGTACTCGCGGTGCTGATCGCAGAACTTCTTGTGGAGGTCTGCATGCAGAACGGCACAGAACGCAAACACAGAGGTCAGCGGCCAAGGCGCGCAGTCAGGTGGAGAGAACGAAACAGGGGGCACTGCGTACGTACATCTTGCGAGCGTCGGCGCGTTGTTCTCGCGGTCCGCGAAGCTGGGGAGGTACTTGTTCACGCGCGTCCCGCTCGCGAGCTTCTGCTTGAGCAGGTCGTACTTGTTCAGGAACACTGCGGCGATGGCGATGGCGATGGCGATGGCGCGCGAGCGACGTGAGGAGAAGCGAGACGAGACGAGATGGGGAGAGAGAGGGGGACGCACGGATGATGATGCACTTGGCGAGGAGCTTGGACTGTACGACGCCCTTCCACAACAAAAACGAGTCTTCGAGGCGGTTGACGCGGCGGTCCTCAGCGAGGAGCTCGTCGAAGCACGAGATGGGCGCGAGGAACAATATTGCGTGCGCGTCGTCGAAGTACGGGAACCACGCCGCGCGCTGTCAACACACGCCACACACCCCCCCCCGCGCGCGCGCGAACGCCGTGTCAATTCATCAGCATCAGCACAGCCGCACGGTAGGGTCCGCGAAGGAACCACCAAATTCAAGACGGAACGCGAATGTGAGCGGGACGCACCGAGGTCCGGGAGCCGCCGACATCGTATATCATCCACTCGCGCGAGACTTCGGTCGCGGCTGGCGGGAGGCCTGGCGTCAGTGTCAGGGCGTGCGCAATGGCAACGAGAAGGAAAGAGGGATATTGGGCGGGCACTCGAGATGCGCGGGCGCACGCACCAGAACTCTCCATCACGAGCTTGTACTCCTGGACGCCGATCGTGCGCAGGCGCGAGCGCACGACGTCGCGGTCCGAGGGCTGGTAGTCGCGCTGCGTGATGCGGTCGATGTCGTCCAAAAAGCTAATAACGCACACACGGTAGCGTCAGAGTCGGCAGGAAACACCGCATCACGCCATCCAGCAGAAGAGAAAACGCACAATCCGGAGGAGAGCTCGATGCGGATCTTGCGGCGGCGGAGGAGGTCGCGCACGACCTGGTCCTCCCAGAGGGCCTTCATGTCCTCGGCGCAGCTGGCGATGATCTCGGTCGCGTCCTCGAGCTTCGAGCCATCCGCACTCGGCCGCACGCCGTCTTCTGCGGTGCCGGCGATCTTGTAATACGCACTGCGGACGGCCTCGCGCCAGGCGTTGTTCGCGCGGACGTAGAACTCGGTCGGCCGCCGGTGCGGCGATCCGGTGCCGTCGATGAAGGGCGCGGCGGCGGCGAGGTCGTCCGAGGGCGAGAGGGACGCGGGTGTGTCGAAGGGGGACTCCTGGACGATCTCGTGCGTGGCGGCACCGATGAGCTGCTTGAGATCCGCTTCGATGCGGCGGAGGGGGGCGAGGCGGAGCTTGAGGAGGGCGTGTGTGTGGCTGAACTGAAAGGCGTAGGGGGACGCGAGGAGGGAGGCGGGGCTGGGGGAGTCGCTGGTGTCTGAATGGTGGTGGGGCGAGGCGGGGTTGGACTTGGACATCTCGGCGGAGAGAACGTCGAGGATGGAGTTGATGGAGCGGACGAGGTTGAGCTGGATGACCGCTCGCCACGACGCGCGCTCTGCCTTCCATGCTCTGGGCGCAAAGACGAGCTGGAAGTCTGCGAGAGAAGGTGCGGCGGGTGAGCGACCCGATGGACCAGAGCCACAGTGCCGTGGAGACCCGAACCTACTTTTCAGCGTCGTCGATTTGCCTGCAACCGGAAATGCAGTCAGCTGGCGCTCTCCCACCAAGAAGCAACGGCGCAACGGCCCAAAACGCTAGAGAGAATCGACGACGGCGGGTGGCAGACAGTCCAGCCGTCCGACAGAGAAAGCATCGCCACATGGAAAGAAGCAGCGCGGCGGAGCCGGGAGCATGTTCATTCCACGGAAAGACGGACATAGGCCGTGGCACATCCTCCTTTGTCCAGACTGTGCCGTAACTCTCCGTGCCTCAGAACATACGCACACGTCATACCCTCAATGGAAGCGGCCGCCACACCACAACCGCAATGGGCCGACGGAGCCATGGACGAGGACAGCAGCGGAGAGGGGAGAAGGGAGCGGCAAGGACGAGACAAGAGAACGCACCGGATTCACTCTGGCCGAGGAGGAGGAGCTTGAACATGTTCTTGTGCGTCTTCCATGCTGCCCGGTCCCGCTTGATCGTCTCCTCGATCTCGTCGTTGACCCTCTTCGCATCCGCCTCCCGCCGCAACCGCACCGACCGCTGCTCCGCCGTCTCTCCCGGGGGCGGGGCAATCGCTGCCGCAAGCGGGTCCTCGGGATCGAGGGAACGGCGCGCGCTATACATGTCCGAGGTCGACGAGAGCGGCTAGCAGCAGCGCAGAGGCGAGAAGGGAGGAGGCCGAAGGGAGGTGCAGGAAGGGGAAGGATATACGCGCGCAGCGGGGGACAAGACTCGTTCAGGCCAAGGCTTAGCGGTGGCCCATCGCGACTCGGCCCGTCGTCCGCTCGACAGCGGCTCCCCCCGGCAACTAGGCACAGGCGCCTATTACATTATCCATCCCCGCCTCATCCGAGCGGCCACCGTTTCGAATCCTCACCCCGCCCTCGGTTTCATCTTTCTTCCCGCTCCATCTCGCCTCAGAGTCCCTTTTTTCCACAACCCAAGTCGCCCCCCTCAGCTCCCCGCAATTTTACCACATCTCCTGCTTCCCTTCCCCTCCGATCCCGCCCGAGTCCCAGGTAGGCACATGTAGGCACCGAGATAAGCAAAGGGATGCTGTTAACGTTAAGGGACCCAAGGCCCGGCGCTATAGGGCTGTCGACCTGCCTACGGTGACAGTTGGCCACACCAGTCACCAGGGCCGACGAGGATCATCATCCATCACTTCTCGATCGCGCGGCCCCGCGGGATCTTGATCGCCACCCGCCCTGACGACGACTCCAAAATCCTCGCGTCGCGAAACTTTCCTCGTCGCTTTCCGAAGCAGTAAGTACGTTCCGGTCGGCCCTTTGGTTACAGCAAGTGTCCCCAGACCGCGTAAGCAAGTATTACTTCCGGTGATTTGTCCCCCCGACATGGCCGGCTGGCAGTACGGCGTGCACCTTCCACCAGGAACTGGCATGTCAACGTGGTCGATGGTGTGGCTCTGATTACCATACTTATCATGCGACTTTGCCACGCACAGCAGTTCTCAATCCCGGCCACGGTCAGAGGCAGGTCAAGGAACGAGGACGTCGACTGCCATCCTTCGTGATAGCGATAGCAGTGTCACCAACGATAGGTTTTTCTCGCCGGCACTTGAAGATCGTAGACGAACAGGAGAACGAGAACCACTCGGAGTTTCTGCACACCTCGGTGTTCATCGTTCATCGTTCTGTCGTCATCAGTTCAAGTCTACATCCCACAGAGTCCAAGACCGAACATGCTTTTCTACGCGAGACGACGGCGTTCAAGTACGAGGTCACACAAAGGCGGTAAGTATGAACGACCGCCGGGAAACGTGCGGAAAGCGCGCCCTGTCCCCTTACGTCGCACGTCGTCGGACTCAGCCACCATCCCGGCACCCGGCACCACCACCGAAGTCGTACTACACTTAAAGTTAGCTTGAAGTTGAACTTCGTAACGCTCATTTCTAGCTGTAAAACGCGTGCCATCGGCCATGGTTCCATCGTGGCAACAGCAACATTGGCCGAATCTGGGCCAACTCGAAGGCCACGTGCCTCGCAGCCGACCGAGGTCGCCGGCAGGCCCCCGGCCCCACGCATCTCTTCGGATTCGTTCCTAATATTCTTTCTCGCTTGAATCGCACGCCGCGGTGTGTGTTTCCGTTAGCTGGTCTTTCTTGAGTTTAGCACTGCATGCAGCACGGGTAAAGGTCACGGTAACGCCGGGCCCGGGGTCAACTCGTCGACGCGTGCATGATGAAGGATCCGCGGTGCAATCTGGGAGTGTGGCCAGCCGTCGACGCGCACGGTGTGGTTTGTTTCTTACCATTTGCCGCTGATAGACTTTCGAGCTCGTACCCCACCCTGTCTCCAGTACTCGTGTGACAATTTCTTTCGCGGAAGATCCGGATGCCCGCTGCATCTACAGCGGCTGAGATCCACGGTCACAATCATGTGAGCCCCTCTCTGTCCTACTGATAGTACGTACGTAGCGCGACCGGACGTACATGCTTAAAAGCTTGACTGGCGATGTAGATCGGAGGTTGTCCCGGCACGCCCAGGCCCCGCATACTTATACTATCCGAGTCTCGGCTTTTTTGTGGGCCTCTCCGATTACGCGCGTCAATGCAAGAGAAGGCTTGGTTCCATTCATGTCGAGAGTTTCACGGGAGAAGGAGCCCCGGGAATTTTGACACAGTTCCGTGCCAAGCGAATCAATACACCGAACACCGTTTCAGTCGCCGAATGTTGAATGGACAATACAAACCACTGCACAGCCACGGTGGGCCAGCTGAACGCGTATAGGGAGATACACTTTAGGTTGCCAGCGTTCACCGAATCCGATAAAATTAATAGAAGCTTCATCCGTAGACAAGTCATTGGGAGACAGGACCAGATAGCGTATCCGTATATCGCGATCACGAACAGCGGTAATATGTACAACGACCGACAGCAGGAGCAGCGCACCGACACCTGCCAAGCGGGGGGGAGGGGGGGGATATCAAAGTCGGTTGCGGCAGAAGCGGGGGCAGCGACGTCGATGGCGAAGAGGCCGGCGAGTGGAGCAGCACATCGCGCAATCGCCCCGTCTACAATAACGAGTCAAGTTTTGAGAGAACCTCGAGCACGCCCGCGACGAGCTCGAAGCACAGATCCTCCTCCGCCCCGCTCCCCTGCATCTCCTTCTTCGCCTCCTGCACGAGTCCCAGCACGACCTCGCGCGAGCTCACGCCCGCGCTCCCCATCCCGATGCGCGACGCGTCCCTCCGCCGACTGCCCGGGCCACTCCTGCTGGCCCCCGAGCTGCTGCCGAACGGCCAGCTCGCGAACTCGGCGAGGATGTCGTCGCAGCGCTGGAACGCGGCCTCGCGGTCCTCGTACGTGAGGCGGCCGAAGGCGTTGTCGAGCACGCTCGCGGCGTACGCGGCGCAGACGAGGCAGACCGCACGCATCGCGCGGCACTGCGTGCCCTCCTTGCCGAGCGCGGCGGCGGGCACGGCGGCGGTCGTCGACGTCAGGAGCGCGACGACGCGCGCGACGATGCCCTCCTTGGTGCGCACGTCCGCGACGGGGTGCGTCGCCATGTCGAACAGCAGGAAGTTGCGCTTCTCGGTCCGCAGGACGCCCTTGTCCACGAGCCCCTTGGCGAGCCGCTCCCGCACCTGCTTGAGTTGGAAGCCGATCTTCATGACGTTCCACGTCTCGCCTGACGGGATCGGGATCCCAGGTGGGTGGCGTTTGGGATGCGCGGGGATGGAGGAGGGTGGGAAGGAGAGGGTGAAGGGCGCGAATCAGCCTCGGTCGCGTGCGCACCTCCGCGCAAGAGGGGGCATCCGGGTGCTCGGCGGTGGGGAGAGTGAGGACTCACCGCTCAAGAGGTCTATCCAGCTGTTCACCGCCATGCGCTCCGTCGCCTCCTGGCCCTTCATCATCCGCAGCGCCTCATCAAGGATCGTCTCGCCTGTTTGTCGGTCGTCGAGCACCTCGACGAGCCGTTCGGCGAGCGGGAGATGTCGTCGATTAGGGTCCTTGACGAGCGCGATTCGGCGGCGGAGTGCGAGCTCGATCAGGATGCACCCGCGGAGTGCGTACGAGATGTTGTCATTCCAGAACGAAAGGTATCCCTAGAATTACGGGGTCGGTTCGTGGTGAGTTTCCCATGCGAGACGCAGCTCCACAGCATAGTGCTGCAAGGCTGACCGAAACGGAAGAGGGAGACGAAGCGAGATGGCCGAGGAGCCTGGGAGGTGAAGAGGTGGAATGCTGGCCCGTTTTATCTGTGCGCGAGGAGGCTCCACGCTCTCGTGAGATGATAGAAGATATTAGGCCGCTCAAGCTGCACTGTGCTAGCGCTTCGCGCGCTGGAGTCGAGTGAGGCTCGGGCAGGACGGCGGTTGCGAGTAGAACGGTCATACGTGGGAGCAATGGGACCCAGGGCACTCAGGGATGGCGTGGGTAGAGGGACACTGTAGGACAGGGCTCACCTGTTTATCCTTGAGGCCGAGAAGGAGAACCTCCTCCATGATCGTGAGCCGTGGAGGCTTGCCCCCTAGCCGGGCGTCCTCATCTTCGCGTTCGAGGTCTCGTGGGTCATAGGCTATCTTGGTGCCGCCTTCGAAGGCAGAGCCGGCGTGGAGGGTGGGCGAATGGAGGGACTCGCTACGGGAGACAGATCCGCCGCCGTTTGGGGCGGTGCCGTTGAATCCCCAAGAGTTGTCGACGTCGTCGTCGAGGGCGGAAGTGGAAGCAGCAACTCTGCGACGCGACAGACCAGCAGCAGAGCTCATTGCATGAAACAGATGGGAGGGCGGGGACAGCGGGAGGGAGGTTGGAGGCAACTTGGGACAGCGAGCTCAGCCTTGCGCTGTGCCGCGGCTGCGCCCTGGCCAAGCCGCCGGCACAGACGCCCATACTTGATACATGCGCAGATGACGGCCGTGCCTTGGACGCTCGTCATCGTCTCTCTCCTCCCCTTGGTCGTGCTCGGCAGCGAGTTCAAGTAGCCATACGGTCAGCGCGTCGTGTATGTATCTCTATCATCGTGAGCGCCCTTAGCTTACACCATCATGTCCTGGCGACTGTTGTGGCATGCTCATCCTGCATGGCGCCACAGTCACACAGTGTTTGGTACTCGGCCGTGGCGACTCTGGCCCATTTCTTAGGGTCATTCGGACCATCTCATGGGCAACTCTGTACGCCACGCGACCCATCATGCTTCTAGCACCAGCATTACCCGCATATATCCACCCCCCATAGAGCTCCTCCCCGTCGAGATCCTCAGCCACATCTTCCGCCTTCTCTGGCTCGAGACCGCGCCTCATCCCAGGCTTGATATCGACTCCTGGCCTCGCTACCACCCAATTCACTCCTCCATCATACACATCACCCATGTATGCCGCAGATGGCGCGAGATTGCCCTGGACACTCCCCTCCTGTGGAGCCGGATCGACGATACCCTCGCAGACCGCATGCTGGCTTTCCTTCAGCGGTCTCGATCGGCACTCGTCTCCTTGTCCACTTATCTCGCGCTTCCCCACCAGGGCACTGCTGGAACAATCGTCGCCACAGTACTTCATTCCTGTCGGGAACGTCTTCGTCGTCTGGACGTCAGGCTGCACGCGTACGATATTTTCACACACTCCCGCATCAATTTCGCCGCGCCCAACCTAGAGTGTCTCACCATCCAATGCGAGTTGTACGATGGAATCGAGACAGTTCAATATCCATTGTTATTGCAGGGACAGACAGCCTCGTTGAAGGCACTCGCCCTGCTCCACATCCGCCACTGGCTTCCCGCAAACCATTTTCCGAGCCTCGTCCATCTCAACATCTCATACTTCTTCATGGAGGAGCTTCCGCTCCCCATGCTATCGCACCTTCTCGCCGATTGTCCTCGTCTTGAGACCCTGCATATTGGCGAAGTATGGAGCTATCCCCTCCTCGACTTGGATCTCACGCCGCCTGTGCAAAAAGTACATATGCCCTATCTACGCAGTATCTCCACCTGTTGTACCACGCTCCAGGCCGCGTCTCACGTACTTTCTAGTCTTGAACTACCCGCGAAGACCCGGATCCGAATCCACAACGCTCCCGTCAGTGCGCACACCACCGCAGACGACAATCGTCTCGCATCCCTCGCCTTCATGCAGCCTCTCACACGCATCGAGCTTGCCGCTAACAACTCTACTCTCTACCTAGTCGCCGAAGGAGAAGGTGCAGGCATATGGATCCAGGCAAAATGGGAGGGGGGATCGCCCAGCGTCTGGCCCGCATGGCTCCGCCAGCTGCCCGAAACGGTCCCGCTCGCTTCCGTCAGCACGTTCCACGTCTCCCTCGCGGACTGGAGCGTCCTGCCTGGGCTCCTCAGCTGCATGCCCAACCTCTCGACCCTCGGGGCCATGACGCTCCCAGGCGACCTTACTCACGACCCCATGATGTCCGCGCTCCAGACCGCGGACCCGTGCCAGCGGCCCCCGGGTAGCCCAGGCCTCTCGACACTCAGCATCCAGTGCAGCACGACGCCGCACGCTGATTGCATCGTCCCCCTGATGCCCCGGGATGCTGGGCGATTGTCGCGGCTCGTTTTGGACTTTCCGGGCGCTTCCTTCCCCGAGCCATTCCTCGGGAAGGTTGACGAGATTGAGTTCGGCTGCGGAGGCGTCTGCGCATGGACGAAAAGGAGCGGGTGGGACGTCGAGAACGAGTATTGGCGGCTTCCGGAGGAGGACGAACCGCGTTGTGTGCTCCCGTGGACGGCCTCTGCGTAGCGAGACCTGCACGGTGAGTTCGTTTTCAGGTTGTGGTACGAGTTAGCGGACAGCCTGTCGGAGTAGCCTGCGGAGTATGTCCTTGAGTTGTCGCTGATCGTTCTTTGTGTAGATTCCATTGTGGGCAGAGCTGGTTTCAACCACACGGGGCTCGTGATCGTTGGCCGATCATGTGCGAGGGATGCGAGACTACGAGTGCATAGTGCCAATGCAACAGTTGCATCCGTTGAGAAAATGCTGCCCTGCGGATCCGCGGATTCCTCAGGTCTAAATGTGCAACCCTGCGTCGGGAGGTGAGCAATGATCGGAACCTCCCGGCTAGCACGCGAAGCTCGCGTGTGCCTATTGAATCGTAAGCGACGCTGACGTCCTCGGGGTGTTTAATAAATAGACCGCGGAGAACTAGTGCGCCCCAGCAAGCCCTTCACAGGCACGACAGACCGCCTGAAAGCGGGTGAGTAATCTGTGTAATCGTGTCGTACACTTCGCGGGCTGATCGGGTCTATCTGCAGCCCTGCACGGGCGTGACAGTGGGGCATTGGAGTTTTCCGTGTATCGCGGGTGCGCGGCGCAGTCTGCGTACAAGCAGCCCGATTCGGCGAGTGGATCGCGGTCAAGCGTGAAAGGTTCGTGTTTGCGCACCGTCAACCTCATTTCCGTTAAAGTTGCCGCGCTCTAGCCAACACGTGTCTCACGCCCGCTCTACTGCCTTCCTGTTTCTCATGAATACCGAGCTTCTATCGTATTGGGGTGCCTTCTTCGACGTTTCGGTAGCGATAGTGTCTCTTGAAGGTGTGGCCTTCCCAGGGCCCCGAGCATTCACGACGAATCTGTCCTTCGCCGCGTGAAGTTGGATGTGTAGACCGGGGGACGACGTCATTGCATCGGCGGTGGTGGAAGAAACCCAGAAGTTGCCAGTTTGGGAGCCATACCGCCGACATCCATATTCATTCCAACGGTGCGTCTCATCGACGCCAGTGCGTTCAGTCCGTTGGAGGTCTGTGGCCTTTCATGGTTTCAGGCATGGTCTCCATCGTGACTGCGCACTATGGCATTACGGCTTCTTTGTCTTCCCTCGATGAGGTCAGCTGGACCGAGCATGTTGAGTGGTCGCGCCGATCCCAGAAAATAGCGCAACGGCTTATCCTTATCAAGCTAGGTCTGCAGTGATTGGTTCGTTGCCTTTCGTTGCTGGTCGGCGTACACGGAGGTGGATGTAGAGAGGATTACAAAACACGAGGCGGAAGGAGATGGCGATTCCCGTGATCGAGAAGCAGGCTCTTGCGGGACCGTCCAGCCCTGCCGGTTGCTCGTTGACGATTCACGGTACGTACCTTGCAGGCAGACGGGACACCGCGAATCCGTAGTCCGGCTGCACCATGTGCAACGCATGCCCCGTAGCTGACATCACCCTACGGATCGTGGCCGCCCTCCTTTGCCACAGCCGTGATCATGACGAGATCTCGCTTCTCGAGAGCTTGTCCGTCATCAACTCGATCTCGTCACCCTAAGTAGCTTCACGAAATGTTCGCACCCACAGAATAACCTACTCTACTCCGCGAGCCCCAAGGAGACACAGGCACTTGCTCCTCGGGATCCGTATTGGGATGCCTACGCCAGTGGAGTGGATGTGTATGTTTTCTCGAGGACCCTGTGAGATCGCGAGACGTTCCTCGCTTTCGAGATCGCCGACACCAGGGTGCAGTACGCCCCTCCCGGTTTCTGGAACCGCGTGGTGACTGTGAGTCCTGGGAGTTTTGTCTTCCTCATTAAACCGGCGTGACCTCTAACCTTTCCGGCCCGGGGAGAGCAGCCACGACGAACAGTCTGAGTAGCTGCCGTCCATTACGCCTTGGAAGATCATCCGAACTGCGCGCTGACCCTCCCTGTTTCTCAGTCAATGGGTACCTGGACGACTTACCTACACCTCCCGACGCCCTCCACGGCGTAGCGCTGCGATCCAATCAAATGCGCGGCCAGGCGTCGACGGAAATGCCGGCAAAAGGTTGCGACTGGTCACAAGTCACGGGCGGTGGTGACGGTCTGGTGAACGCGTCGTGCGCGTTCCTTCGCGAGGGTGGGAGCGGGGAAGTCTGATGCGAGGGACGCTTGGCTCCGTGCCCTCTTCTGTCCCGCGTTCTGTCTGACATGAGGCCGTCTCCTCGGGAGTGATATTACCTTTCTTCCCGCGGACTTTTCTTTCTTCTCGACTGTGAAGACCACCGCGTGTGCTGGGCATACGTCGTCCACTTTCCGCTTATCCCTCCTTCAGCTCCTTTCCTGCAGCGCATCTCCTCCTTCGTTCTCTACTTGTACAGGACCTTTCAGAGACAGCTAGGCTTTGCTCTTCCGTCCACCACGATGCACGCTGCTGCAAGACCGAGACCCGATGTGAGTACCGCTCGGCCCTTTGTCCTGCGCCTCGTGTCTAACAAAGAACCTTGTGCCACCCAAGCCGAGGATGTTCCTCAAGGATTTCGATACACCTGCAGACCGTCGATGGTCAGAGCTCGTGCCTCCTCGTACAGCCCTTACATTCGCCGCGATTTGGGACGAAGATGAAGGCATGGTCACGTTCTCCGGCGCGCACCTCCTCGACTCGGAGACAGCAGAGAAGGGGTGCCCACACCGCATGACGAACGACTCCCCCTGCGACGTGCCGTTCAGCGATGGCGAGTCGCAAGTCCTCACTATCAACGAGAGGTGCGCCACCTCCACGCCTGGGTCATCGCCGCATTGCCCAGGGTACGCCCCCCCTCCTTCCGCCGGCGCCGATTCCTTGGCCTTTGTTCGCGATGCAATGGACACCGAGACCGCCATGGATTCGCGTTCATATCTCGGCTTTGGCGGCCGTCGCGCGCCACCGGGCATTCATTACACACCTGATAGCCCTGCAATCGCGTCTTCGATGGCCCTCGCGTCCCTCGCGAACATTCCTTTCCGAAGGACGCTGATGCACAATCACCACCCGTTCGACCGCGCAAACCGCGATTCGCGCACGAGCTGTCCAGAACTCCGCGGCCAGACCGACGAGGAGATCAGGTATTGCGAGGCGTACGACGAAGACAGCTCGAGCGACGAAGTGACCGACGAGGGTTTCTTCGAAGACCGCCGCCTGACGACCGGGACCTTGGGGTCCGCGCCGGTGCTCGTGGAAGTGAACCTGGTACGCCTCCGCGCCTGTCTGACAGTTCGTTCCCATGCCTTAACGTACGTGTATGCATCGTGGCAGTCTTCCGCGTTTTCCGTCACGACCACCTCCACCGACCGCTACGTCGAGGTTGACCACCCATCACAAGCCGAAGCCTACTCATATGAGCAGCGGTCGCAGCGCACGCACTACCCGCGCCATAGCCAGCAGCCTCTGATGAAAGGCAAGGACGGCAGCGTCATCTCCGAGTCAGCGTGGTCAACCCTGCGCGACGTCGAGCGCAACATCTGCTTCAATGTCCCGCTGGAGATCGGACGCCGGCTGAAGAAGCAGCGGTCCCCGCGCCGGAGCCCGACGCCCCCCGCGGACCCGGCCGAGGTCCTCGCGCGCCAGTACTACAATCACCTCCCCTCGCCCTCGTACGACGACGAGTCGGACGTGTCCACCTGGAGCGGGACGCACGGCAGGCAGGGGTGCGTGCCCGTGCCCAACGTGAGCATCCCCCGGCCCCTGACGCCGAAGGGCAGCCTGAGGCGCGGCAAGTCGCTGCTCAACCGCGTCGTGCTGGGCAACCTGCGGCGGGGCGAGGGCAAGGACGAGCAGTGGGTGTACGTCGAGGTCGAGCACAAGGTGAAGCAGCGGATGTGCGCGGTCTGCGTTTAATCGGCCCGGCGGCCTGGGTGAGGGGGCTGGCTCCGGGATGGCGAGGAGCACGCCCTCACGCGTACGGCGGCGTTGCGGGGATATGAGTCTGGGATGGATGGCCTGCCACACACGGTCGTCATCGTCAGACTCGTTTTTTCATTCGGTCTCCCCGCGCACGCCTATTGCAATTTGCGTTGCATCGACGAGGACACGCTGCCGGGGCTCCTGGCCGCGTGTCTCCCTCGTTTCGGTTCGGTTGTTTATTCACGTTCACGCTATTCTCGGGACCTGTGCTGCTGCTTCATTGCTTCTTTCAGCCTACACGTTTTCGTTCTTCTGCTTCGGCAGGCACTGCATAGAGCGCTTTCGTTTCGCGCAGCCCGCCTGGCCGATCGTTGGGTATTAGGTGTTACATTAGGAGGTCGGCGATCTCCCTCACACTCCTTGCGATACCCTTTTCATTTCTTCCCTCTCTCCTCTCCCCGGACGTCCTTACTTATGCCATGGTCGAGCCAGTCGAGCCAGTAATCTCTCCGTTTGCTCCCGCGGTCTCCTCCCAAGTTCGCGCTGTACTATATCCAACTGCTGTTATCGTTACGCCCCTGCATGTATACTGTTGCCTGTGTCACTATTAGAGATGTACGTCCAGATACCGGCCTCTCTTCACTGTACATACGCCATGTATCCCCCCGTGACCAGCATAGCTGGATACACGAAGCTGATGCCGTTTGTCGGTGCCTCCTTCCATCCTTGCGTGCCTGCGCTAGCTACTAAGTAGCTAGCGCTTCTGCCCTGGAAGAACTCGAACCATGACACGAGGACAGCACGCGCGCCAGCCAGGTGCAGTGGTGCACCATCGCAGTATAGTACAAGCCAGGAAGATGCGTCAGATTCATTCCTAAGTAGGCAGTACAGTATGAGCCAAGGCGGCGGGCGTCCTATGCATGTCGCAAAGTGCTGCTGCACAGCGAACGCATAGCCAGCGCGAGGGCTGCAGCCTCCTTCTCGCCTCTCCCTCGCGCTTCTTGCGGCGCCACCACACCTCCAGGGAGCGGCCTCGTCGCCAGCGTGCAAAGGCAAACCTTGGTACACTGGTTCGCCATTGCGGCGCGCGCGCGACGCGCGGATGTAGACGACGGTATGTATGTATGTAGTTCTAGTAAAACATGAGATGCCAGAAACGGAAACAGAAACGGAAACAGAAACGGAAACAGAGACGGAGACGCAGGTTACGGCCGCCGTACGCTGGCGGCGCCTCCCCCAGCCGAGACATGGGCGCGACATTGAAAGAGGAGAAGGGGAAGGAAAAGGAGAAGGGGAAGAAAGGAATCCGAAACATAAACCGCCCTATTATGGCGTCGGCATGAGAACGGCAAGGCACTTGGAACTTGGAAAATGTCCGACGGCGAGCTGGAAGGTAAAATGGAGAGAGGAGAAACGGGGGGGGACAGGGTTGAGGACGGAGAACGTTAAATGCTGGAAGGTGGAAGAGGAAGACGTGAAAGGGAAGAAGGGGAGAGGGGGGACGTGATAAACATAGCAAAGGCCGACAAGGGTGACGATTAGGATATCACGGACGGGGAGATATACGCGACAGTGAACAGAACAGACAGGCTCAGGCTCAGGCTCGGACCGAGACGGGGCAGGGCAGAGGACAGAGACAGCATAAACAACAACAACAACAACAGCATAGAGTACACGGCGAAGGAGTGTTTGGGTCCTCGGGCACGATTGGGTCTGTTCGTATGTGGGCTGAGATGGGAATCCCGGGGACAGAGTCGGCGGTCGGTCCATCGAAAGCGAGATGGACGTGAAATCGAAATCGGAATCGGGTTCTGTGTCTATACAGTGAATCGGAAAGGCGACAGGCGGCGGTGCGGACGCGGGCCCGTGAAGGCATGGGGCACGGATATGTAGGAGTACATATGTGCGTGAGTCCAGCCCCCAGGCGGGCAAGCGCGGTCCAGCAGCTCGGGCAACTAGGCGTCGGGCTACCGAGGGTAGTAGATGTCTTCCTCCCACGACTCTGCGGACGGGCAGTGACGGGTCAGTAGATGAAGCGACGGCGGGGCGGAGGGGGTGGGAAGCCGACGCGACGCACCTTCCGTAATGCTTCGCCACGCAAAGTACAGGATCGCGACCGCGGCGGTCTCGAGGAGCGTCGCGATAAATGATCCGTCGACCTTGTCAGACGCCTGAGGGTGAAGGCAAACGCGCGAAGGGTGAGAGACCAAGGCTCGAACGCACACAAGCAGGGGAGGGGACAGACCTTGCAGATGACCTTGCTCAGCAAGAAGAAGTCCAGCTGGCTGAGGACAAACAAAATCGCAGCCAGGACGTAATACCACATCGGGCGCACTTCATTCAGCATCCCGAGCACGACGTATGTCATGATCAGCAGATAGATGATCGCCGCGCTGCGGGGTGGGGAAATACAGGTCATGTCAGTCACGACGGCGCGAGAACGGAGCAATGGAAAGTGGACTCACGCGGCCGGCCAGATGCTCGTGAGCACGAACAACGAGACGCTGTTGAGGTCGACGAGCGGATTCGACGGCCCAAACACATTCGTGAACGAGAAACCGACATCGAGGGAGATGTACGTCGTCGCAGCAAAGAACGCGACCACGAAGAACCCGAACGGCTACCGCGTTGCGTCAGAGGCCGTGTGTGGGCGGAGCTTGCGCGAAGCACTCACCAAGAGCGAGCTGATCGTGCCGTCCTCGACGAGCTGCGTGCTCACAATCGCGTTGCCGAGCAGGGCCCAGAAGGTAGCAGCGACGAAGCCGGCATGCACGGCGGTGATCGCGGTGAGCGCGGTGGAGCCCTGCTCGAGGAAGGAGCCGGTGGAGAGCAGTTGAAGGGGGAGCGTCAGGAAGTAGAGGACGAGGAATATTCGGAACTCGACTCGGCCTGTGGGGGTGCGTGAGAACGTGCGCGCGAGTCAAACATGCTGTCGATGCAAGGAGGCGGTGGGTGGAAGAGGAGGACGTGCAGAACGACCCATCGTCTGAACAGTTTGTTCCACGGCATATGCGCTACGGCACAGTGGCGCACTGAGAGCAGTCACATACAGAGTAATCACAAATGTAATCCCCGGCAATCCAGACTCGTCGATTGCAACCGGTGCGCCAGCCCTCCGCATCTTCGCTGTTGCATATTTGCAGCCTACTAGGGCTACTGCATCCGGCTATCGCAGGATTGTGCTCAATAGATGCATACTGCGGTATTGCTCCCCGCTACAGCACAGTGGAGAGGAACGGGCCACAGCGTGATGGGAAAGACTGCAGGGCCGATACTTACAGGGCCTTGCACGGCAGGCAGTAGCGAATATCGCACCCCCGGTATATTCGCTGTAAAATGGTCTGCGACTGGTCTCCTGTACGCGACACTTCTAAGATTCAGGTCCTGAACCAGCCTTGCGACATGGCTTGTGACCAAGAGAGCAATCACAGTCACATTTACGAGGGCATCCCGGGGCGCCAAATGAGCCAGTGCCTATCGAGCAATTGTGCCGTTGTGGATTGGAACATGTGAGTGCCGGGGGATGGGGTTTTGATTTTTCACGTGGGTGGGCAAGGGCCTTCCGCCCGAAAGCGAGCGCGCCAGCTAAGAAACAGAGGCTGCGCACGACAACATCGCGTGCGCAGGCCGCACCCTCATTCGCACCAAACCCACGGCGCACTGCGCGAACAGCAACGTTTCGGCGCTGGCCACATATGTTTGTTGCTCGCTCCTGCACCGCCATAACGCGAGGGTTCCCGGCTCATGGGTTGCATAGAGGCGCATGCGCTTGAGGAGGATGTCGACTGCGAATAGCTTCCACTGAAATGCAACGATACCCGGTGCGCATAGAAACGTGCTGGGTGGAGTGGGTCGTCGCACGGCAGGAAGCATGGGAGCAAAGAAGGGTGGAGATGGGGCGAGCGACGACGAGAGGACAGTGGGATGAAAAGCGAATAGGACTTGAACTCACCGACAGCAGCCCTTCTGCGGGTTGTCCATACGATCAGAAGGAGGATGAAGATCATGCTGAGGCCGCACGCAATGATGTTGGCGATGTTGGCGAGCGAGCCGTCATGGCCGACGCGCAGGATGCCGCATTCTGGGTTGACGCCGACGGGTGCTGAAGAGGCGTTTGCTGAGAGGCCAGTGAGAAGAGAAGGGTTGTGACCTTGCACCTGGGAGGGGGCATGGCGAGGACGGGTGAGTGGAGGAGGCAGGGCAGGATGGGGCGAGACGGACAGACCTGCCGGTAGAAGAGATTGCACCATGGATATGAGGGGACCTGGTGGCAGAGGACCTCAAAGTCCCCGAACTTGGTCATGCCGACCTCGGGAGAATCGGTGGCGAAGGAGGAGGAGCTTGAAGGGTATCCAGGACGAGCTGATGAAAGACGAAAGCAAGAGCAAGGGCAAACGCGGGTGAGAAAATGATCTCGTTGGATGAGGGCCACCACGCGCCAGCGCCATCAATCCGCTGCCGCCAAGGCCCTAACCGCCATCAATTCCAACATAAGTAATTCTACTGACCTTGTTCCCGAGCACTGAGCAAGCACTCGCGATGAGTTCGTCGTCGTCGCGCTGTGGCCAGCAGATCGCGTGGTGGAGGTCGCTGGCAACGCCGATCAGCTGAGAGCCATGAAACGGCGTCTAGCGCAACATCCTGGCCCCCTGTTGTGGCTCTTTGTCCATCCGCCTCACCCCGCTCTTCCCTTTGCCCGCTACCGAGCACTTTACCTCCTATTCAACATCTTCCTACAACCCTCAATCCAAGTTCAACGTGCACCCTTGCCGCAACTCTGAGCCCTTTCGAGGTTTCCAATGACCCCGACGAACCCTATGTACGCATACTTCTTTCCAGACCGCTTACCAGCATCTCACGACCTCCTTCGATCCTCAGACCGTTCTGGACTGCCCCCTCGAAGGTGTGCACCCACACACTCATTAGACATCGGTAGCCATGGTAACCTCTCTTTCTTGCATACCCGTGACCCGTCCCCCTAACCTCTAGGCTTTACGCTGGCCTCGCCTCGCGCCCAGTCCGATGACATCGCGAGAGCAAAGACACGGGTCGCCTTTAGCTCCCAAGCAACCAAGTAAGAAGCCACGGCTCTACCGTATTCCGCCGCTCGAGGGAGAAGACAGCCAAGGCGAGCGCAATGCCGCGGAGTCGGCGTGGGGCCGAGCCCACTTTGCCGTCTCCGCTAGTCCGAACCTCAATGCGCACCGCACCCGAGGCCTGGCGCCTGAGACCCTCGGAGGCGGGCAAGTAGAGTAAGTAAAACGATGAAAAAAATTCCGCATGCATTGATCCCTTGCGGTTTCCATTGAGTCCATTCCGACCTGCAGCTGGCGTACGGCGATCGTCAGCAGCGCGCTTGCACGTCGAAGGGATCTGTCCTGGTCTGTCCAAGTCCATGCCTTAAGCCTCGCGACGCGCGCGGAATTGCTCACGGAATGCCACTGACCGGGTCTTGTCGAAGGTATACTTTGTACCGCTGCTCGGTACCGCCCTCATTTCCGACCCAACGGCTGCACTGGCAGCACCTTACTCACCTTCTCTGGTACATATAGACCCGACCAACGTCTCGCACCAAGCCCAACCCTACCTTTGCAATGTTTAAGCCCTTGTGTAAGCCATTCCGTACCAATTTCATGGATTTCTACATCCAGTTTCCCGCTCCGGATTCAACGAGGCTGCAAAGTCATGGACTCGATGTGGTTTGTGGCACGGATGGCGAAGAGTTCCGTGCCGTCCGCCGTGCCACCTTCCGAGAAGTGGCAACGCAGCGTCCCGAGGTATCGGTACCCTAGAGTAAGAGAAATCGAAAGCGTCCGTTCAATATTAAATGCCACATGACGAACAGGAGATCCTTCAGCGTTAGAAGGTGGGTGTTGGGATTGTGGGGTTTGCAAGGTTGCTTCCCTTTGAGATACCTAGCTTAGCTCTTCGCTTTGTGGTGCGAACAAACACGACAGCGGATTACTGTAAGCTATCTATCTATCCGGGCTCGAGTCTGTTGAAACAATCGTCGAAATCTAATCCCTCATCAGCAACAGTCAGTTGGGCTAGCAGTCGGTGCCGGCATTGCCGTACGTATTCGCTACCTTCGACGACGGCCAATCCCAAAGGCTCCAGAGGTTGCCTTCTGCCACGTTCTACAGCTGGTTCGCGGTCTGTAAGCGTACGTGCAAGGTCTGTGCGAGTCGTTGCCGGCCATACTCATGTAGTCGGCCCACTCATGTCTCTTATCTTATTCGTCTTCATCTGACTGACGCAGATGCGTCGAGTAACCTTCACGGACGCACAAACATCTGACCTCATCCAAGAACTCCGCCGCCTCGACCTTCCGTCCAAACCTGCGTGCCAGGATCTACTAAGGCGCCTGGAACGACCCGCCAACCGAAAACGAGAAGGTAGGCTGCTCCCTCTCCCCCTGAGTATCCTTGGTCCTGGTAGAAAAAGAAAGAAAAAACAACTCACTCACCGACGATGCCGCCTCGCAGAACGCTCATTCCCACTGGCAATCTCGACGCGTCAACGGCGGGCCCACGTCCATGTCTCGGGCTCCACCAATGTTAGTTCGTGGCGCTGCGATCCCCAAAGCCCGTCTGGCTGGCAGCCGGTCGAAGGACTAGTCGCAGTGCCGATGCAGTCCGTCTTCGCCCTGGACACGGCGGTGCCGCTGCTCGGCTCGGGCGTCCATAAGGCAGTTCGAGTCGCGCCATCCTCAGGCTCAGGGCCGCACCGTCACGACGGACGTCGACGGGGAGCAGGGCGAAGACTATCTTAGCAGGGACGTCGGCGTGAAAGCTGAACGCGCGATGGATGGAGACCTGTGCCAAGCCCAGGAAGAGAAGGCGTACTAGACGAAGGTACTACTGCACGGTTCCGAGTAAGTAGACTCGGCAGTGACGGGGACTCGGAGCTCGGTGCAGTTACGAATGGTTCCAAAGTAACAAGTTGGTACTCCTGCTTCTGTTTACTACATACTTACTACAACTTCAGTGCCAATGCTGTTCAAGATGGCATCAGCAGCGCCATGGGCCTATAATGGAGACGTTGCCATGAGGACAAGATGTCGACAAGGCCTAATGGTCTAGAAGTATGATTCTCGCTTTGGGGTTTCTCAGTTGCGAGAGGTCCTGGGTTCAATTCCCAGTTAGGCCCGTGTTTTTGAACTTGCGGGACACGAAGTAAGTCCTCGCGGCACATTCGCGACACGCGAGACTGTAATTTTTTGATATACTGGTTCGTTCTTACATGCGCTCGTTCGACCGTCGTACCACCAAGTCCCTAGTGACATGCTCCTCCGATTCCTTCTACAGCCCACAGCTACCAGTGGTCGGTTTCCATGCTTGAAATCCGCCGGCGACGAAGAAGCTAGTGCGCGTGGCTGATCAGCAAAACCACAACGATGCACACCCATCGCCAGAAACACTCACTCGCTCCCGGTGCAGAACGAACTCGCGTCGCTCGCCAGCCATGCAGCTATCCCCCGCAGCTCGTCCGGGCGACCAATCCGCCCGAGCGGATGGTCGGCAGCCAACGCCTTTTCTACCGCCGGCGAGATAGCCTGCTCCATCATCCTGTTCAACGTTCGCGGACGGAGGCGGCTCGAGTCAGCATCTGTACCTGTACCTGCAGCTGGCAGCGGGGCTCAGCGGACGAGACGTTCGAATGCATATGGCGGCAGGGCTGATCGAGTTCACGCGGATCCCCCTGGGGCCCAGCTCGCACGCCATGCTCCGCGCGAGCTGGAGCACAGCCGCCTTCGATGCGTTGTACGTGTACGACATGGCCGAGTGACCCTAGCGAGGCGGTCGATGGTCTTTTTTTTTTTTTTTTTTTTTTTAATATCTCGTGTATTGGCAGTATCTACGTATACAGGTTTGCTTCTCTTCTGTAACATTGA
>JAKLMY010000294.1:0-33753 GCA_022814645.1 Ganoderma meredithae | reverse complement strand
TACATCTTACTTACTGGTTACTGACTAGTATCTGTAGTCTCTTGTATTCGACTTACAGGTACTTTGGTAATTCATACTAGTCATTCGCTCACTGACTGAAGATCTCTTGTATTTGACTTACAGTCGGATCCTTTGCCTTCACAGCCCAAGTTCATCAGCTACTACATTTCATTTCCTCTTTGGGTTCGCCCAATTGAGACGTTTCTAGACGCCTGACTCCCCACGCGACAGAACTTTCACATCTCCTCCTTCACGAGGGCCAAATCAAAAAATCGAGAACCATAACTTTGTAGTTCGACATACTGTTCACAAAGTTATGGTCGTACTTTTCTCTTAAAGGGCCTGCCCATCGAGCCTATAGTTTTTTGTTCTTTTTCCCCCGCCAAAAGTGCCCGAGCGTGACAGGTTCAGATCACGTGATGCCCCACCTTGTTGCGCAAGGCCAATCTTAGGCCAGTCCCTACACTGCCCCTGTTCGAAGCGCCGCTCTGTTGTCAACAGTCAACAGGATGCGGACATGACTTTAGGACCAATTGCGGTCAAGGATGATATTCTTTATTAGGCCTGGCGTTGGCACGGACTACTTTTCTCCCGACGATCCTACTTTCATCTCCTGTTTTGTTATATGCGATAGCCTCAGCCTGGTCCCGGCTGGGCCATCTATCATGGCTCACCGTAAGCCTGCCATTCTAACCCTTGGCCCAAAGCTTGCTCTCAATTCTGCCCGCTCATCCAACTGAATTATTCACTGCGCCTCGGGGTCCGTCTGGACCTTGAACAATATACTGGAGAGACAAAAGTATCAATATCATAGGTGCCATATTGCTATGCAAATCGCGAGACGTCCTTTCTGTCTTCCATACGAGCCGAGGCTCCAGTGCGACGGATCCGGAGGATGGTCGTGTGTTACGTCATATACGTTTCGAGGCCGTAGGCGATTGGCTCGGAGCACGGCGTTTAGTTAGACGCACTTTCGAACGATATTAACTAACATTGCTGGCGGCCTCTCTCTCCCTTCCTCGTGCCCTTCTCCCCTCCACTTGCCCTCGTTGTCGTGCTGTCTGGGCTCTCCACGCTCCTCAGATTCTTTTGTCTTTATCTCCGCAGCTTCAAAGAAGACTTTCAGCCTCTCAAGACGAACGAAGCCAGGATATGCACCTCCATCTCATAGAAGTCCGTGTCCCATCTTCTCATGTCATTCAGTTCACAAACTCGCCTGTTAGATCACCGACCCAGGGTTAGCGTATATGGTCATAGGGGGGTTCGTGGTCGCTGTGGGTATCGGTTCTATCGCGCCAGAGCCGCATCTGCCTCTCAAATCGTCCCGCGTTCCCCGTTTGCGCTGACGTGCTCCGTTGCGCCCAGTTCTCTATGTTTTCACTCTTTGTCAAGGAGAAGGTGCGTACTAGGGTCCCCGTTCCAATGCTGCGTTCCCTCACTCACTCCGCGTCCCGCGTAGCTGTATATCAATGAAGTTGTCCTTGGAACCGCTTGCGGTGTCATATTTGGTCCGTATTGCGCCAACGCCTTCAACCCCCGGGAGTGGGGTGGAGACATCAACACCATCACTCTTGAAGTCATGCGTATCACACTTGCCGCCGGCCTGTTTGCAATCGGCGTCGAACTCCCGCAGTCTTATCTCGCAGACCATGCGAAAGGCCTTCTCGTAATGGTGGTCCCTACGATGGCGTTTGGGTGGCTGGTAGTCGCCGGTATGTCTACCCTCCTACCGCACCCAAACCAGCCCTTTTTGACGCCCTTTTCGGCGTGAAGCAATCATCTTCGCCGTTTTCCCCAACCTGAACTTCATCTCGTCGATGGTCGTCGCCGCCTGCCTGACGCCAACCGACCCCATCATCTCGGCTGCCATCGTCGGTTCGTCATCACTTCTTTCACGCGCATATATGCGGCTGATTTTGGGATATCATAGGCGGAAAGTTTGCCACTAAGCACGTTCCTCTGAATCTACGCCGCGTTCTCTCCGCCGAGTCTGCTGCCAATGACGGCCTTGCCTATCCGTTTCTGAGCATCTCTATATACCTCACCATCGAAAGCTCTAAGCGAGTTGCGATTGGCGATTGGTTCCTAGTCGGCTGGTTATGTACGTCTCTGTTTATATGTCGAAGTCGCCGACCCACTCACAGCCAGCCTAGACCAAGTCATCTTGGGCACAGTTCTCGGTGCGGTATTAGGCGAGTAACACTACCTTCCTCAGACTGTATGGTAGATATTGACGCCTTGACAGGCTTAGGCTTTTCTTATTTCATGAAGTTTTCGCACAGAAGGGGATTCATTGACCGGGAGTCTTACGTCGCCCAATACCTCGCACTCGCCCTGTTCACTATTGGGGTCGCACGGACGCTTGGGAGCGACGATCTACTCGCTGCGTTCGCCGCCGGTACGTCTGCCCCTGAGTGCTCACGCTACCCGTTCCCTCATTCAAACGCTTGCAGGTACTGCCATCAGCTGGGATGGGCACTTCAACACCCAGACGGAGGACGAGGTCTTCTCCTCGGTGATCGACCTGGTTCTGAACTGCGGGTGTTTCATCTACATCGGCGCATGGATGCCGTTCAACATGTTCAACGCACCGGAGCTCTTTCTTACCCCTTGGCGCTTGATCATCGTCTTCGTCGCGGTTATATTCCTGCGCCGGATCCCGCCGCTGTTGCTACTCTACCCTTGGGTCCCGGAGATTGCTTCATGGAAGGAGGCCCTCTTCTCAGGTCATTTTGGTGCGTGCCATCCGCTAACCCCGTTGATCTAGCTTCTGATACTGACTTCTCGCAACAGGTCCTGTAAGCTAAATGCAGGCTCGTATTCTTCCGTGCATCACCTATCTCTGACATGCGTCGTATGTCTAGATGGGCGTCGGAGCGATCTTCATCTCCACCCTGGCCGTCACGGAGCTCCCGACTCCCCAATCTCCGCCCCAGGGCCAGGCCGAAACCCTCGCGGCAACGCTGCAGACCATCGTCTCCTTCGTCGTCCTCGGGTCCATCATCATCCGTACGTCAGTCGTGGTCCCATCTCTCGCGCGTATCAGAACGCCGCTCACGCACTAGCTTGGCATGCACGCAGACGGGCTATCCATCCCGTTCTTCTCGTTCGGGCGCAACGTCCATTCGCGGACGATCTCGCTCACACGGACGTGGACGTCGCGCACCACCAATGCGCCCGACTGGCTCCTTGCGGCTCGCCGTACCCCTGGAGAGCTCACGCGCCCTACATCACCTTCGCGGGATGGGGAGGAGCGGGACGTGGAGCAGGGCATGGAGGAGGTCGATCCGACGGGCATGGCCAAGTCTGTGGTCAAGCTACAAGAGAACGTGCATGCGGACAAGGAAAACGACAAGGGTAACGGCAAGGATAAGAACAGGCACGCCCCGGAGCTGGGCGTCGCAGCGATGATCAGCGACGCTACGGCGAAATTGTCCGAGGACGACCTTGGCCAGCCGGCGTCCTTGGTTGATGAGAACCGCGTAAGTGTCGGTGGCATTCTCACCCCCGCGCGGATGCTGAAACGGCATTTCCCATCGTAGAGCCGAGAGGACGAGGCGAGCGAAGCTGAAGCCGCGAGCACGGACGCCAAGAACCAGAACATGGAGAAAGCCGACTACCACGCAGGCAACGACGGCGACCACCCCGCGGGGCGCCCCCTCGCCTCGGGCGTGCAGACCCCCGTGTCCGACTCAGGCATGTACACTCCGTCCAGGAGCACGAACCCCTCGGGCACGCAGACTCCCGTCTCGCCTGGCCCGCGCACAGTGCGATTCCCCCCGGCCGAGGAGCTCGCGACCTGCCTCGCGCCCCACCGCATTGGCACGCAGCAGCATCCCCCTGCAGCGTCTGTGCGCGCGGTGCGCTTCCCTGAGGACGTCACCGCGTCGGCTGGTTCCGGGGAGGACGCCGCGGCGCCTGCTGCTGTTTCGGTTGCCGTTTCTGCTGCTGCTGCTCCTTCCCCTCTTGCCCATGGCCCTGGCGCACCTGACGTCGTCGGAGGCGCTGGCTCGGGGGCGGCGGTGAGCGAGAAGGGGAAGGAGCTGGAGGCGAAGAAGGCGGGCGAAGCGGGGCCCGTGGGACTCGATGCGTCCGTCGTCTCTGCCCAATAACACAGGCTCGTGGCTCCGAGCGAGCCACGGGTGTGCCCGGGGGGAGGGTGAGGAGAAAGATAGAAGGGACTCGGGAAGGAGGGGGTGATGGCATAATAGAAATAGTGGGGAAAACGCCTAGGCCTTCCGGGCCGTCGTTACGTCAATGCTCCGTTCATGTTCGCTCGAGCGAGACCTGTGGTCTCTCGGAGCACGTCTACACATTCGAAATGGACTTTACATGCATGCCTTGAGACGACGCGCGGTGGCGGGATTTGACTATGGCGTTCGAAGTTGGAATTCTCGATACACAAGGTTCCAGCTTCCATGGTACAGTATCGACAACCTCGTGTCGCGGGTGCGGATATCCTAGGCCTTCTGGATGCATCGATGACGAGCGGGCGGGGTCTCTCTCGTAAAGGAACGCGCTCGGAACGATAGCATGGGAGTGTGTGCACAATTTAGGGACAGTCGATTATACAACACCTAATGCTACAGTACAGAGACGAGTCTACGACTAGCCTAAAGACGATACGCTAATTTACAATACGAAGCTCAGGACAACTGGGAGCAACTCTGCGTACTGGAAGCACCAGGAAAGGGGAGAGACAGAGACAATCGCGTGAGGACCAATCGACTCACGGCCAGCAGTTACAGGTGGGATCTCACCAGGTGGGCATCCTGGCTCGCGCGCCCGCGCGACTCGTCCAGCGCGTCGAACCGCGCGTTCCCCCGGAACACCTTGAGCGCGTCGACGAACGCGTCCCAGCGCTCGTCGGACACGATCGGCGCGGTCACGTACGCGAACACGTCCATCTCCTTCACGAGCTCACCGAGGAGCGGCAACACCGCGTCCATCGCGCGCGTCTCCATCTCCTGCTGCGCGCGCCGTCCGAGCCCCGCGTGCTCCGCGTACCACGCCGGGTCGAGCCGGACGACGTTCGCGACGTAGAGGTCGACCAGGCACGGGCGCACGCCCTGCGCGACCGCCGCGTCGTACGCCATGCGGTGCCCGATCGCCTCCATGACGGGTTGGCAGTGCGGGAGGACGAGGCGGTTGACCTCGGCGCTGCGGTGGTGCGGGACGGCCCTAACGATGTCTCGGAGCTCCTCGAGGAGGCCAGCCTCGTGCCGCGCGAGCAGCGAGGTGGGGTCGGCGGGGGCGGGCATCTCGTACCGCCCCAGGATGAGCTCGTTCACGAGTCCTATCGTGCGATAAAGATATGACGGAAGAAGGAAGGACAGAAGTGGGGGGTCAGAGGTGGTTCAATCTGATGAAGAGGTTCTGGGGGGTCGTGACTCACTGACTGCAAGGCCGAGAACGTCGCCCTCCGCGATGGCGATTCCACGCATCTCGTTCTGCAACGGAGCGCGCTCAGACATACGCCCACAGCGCTCGCACGCGCGCAGATAGAAAGGGCAATCTTACGTGTAGGCATGACATCTGGTTATGCGCAAACAGGCCCTGCGCGCCGCATCGTTCCGAGACCCCGATGGCGCCTTGTTGCGAGTGCTGGACCATCACGCCCTTGAAGATGGCAGCGATGCCGTGTCGGACTCGGCTGTCGAGGCTCTGGTCGCAGAAGCGCGCGATGCACCAACGCTGGAGCGCCTGCATGACGTACGCGTTCGCCGTCACCGCCAGGATGGGTGTTTGCTGCGTGCGGAACGAGAGGATGGGTGTGCGGCGCGCAGGGTCGGACGCGGGACCGACGAGGCGGCGGAGGGAGTACATGGTGCCGATGGTGGCATAACACTGCATGAAGGGCAGCGCGAGACAGCCAAGCGCGATCGTGCCGACCGTGATTCGCCAGATGATGTCCATGAGGTTCGCGTGGAAGTTCGCGGGCTTTTCGAGCGACCCCAGGAGCGCCGAGCGCGGGAGGCGGACGTTCGTGAACGTCGTCAGGGAGTGCGTGAGCGGGTTCGGGCCCCCGCGGTATGGCAGAAGCCTGTATGAACGTATGAACGCGATAAGTTAGATGGGAAGACGCTGTGAGGAAGGGGCTTGGATGGGCCTGAAATGCGGTTACGTGCCTGGATTGAATGCCGGCGCACATCTGCTTGCCGTCATTGAGGGGGACGATGAATGGTCGGTGTCCGCAGTCTTCCCCGTTAACGATCAGACGAGCGAAGACGACGGCGACGCATGGCAGCCCGGCGGGAACCGTGGGGGGCATGAATCTATTCAATTTTCGGGGTGGAGATGTGTGAGAGGTGGATGGATGGACTCGAGCCGACTCACTTGGCAGCTCCTGGCGTCGGGGAGTGCAGAAGGAACTCTCCGGAGGGAAGCATAGTAGCCGTAGTTTCAATATTTCCAATATCCAGGCCATGTCCAAGCTCTGTCATCATGTACTGACCACTGGAAAGATGATAATGCAGGACACGTGAGAAGAGTGTCTCCCTCGTAACGGGAGAAGCACGCACTGCTTCCGGTATTGAAGCAAGTCCTCGACCAGGGGAACGAGCTCTGGTCGCCGACCAGCGTACCGGGCGATCGTCCCCGCGCACAGGTTGTACTGGATGGTGAGGAGGGTGATCGCACCACCGTCCAACAGTACAGCAGGGTCATTATGTAGCTGCCAGAACTTCGGGGTCAACAAAAGGAGGTCGTCAATTGACATGTCTATCACCGGCAGCAATGTCCGGACGTCAATCTTCCCAGTAAGCAATGACTGAACCTCGATCGTTGAAGTCAAGATTGACTCACCGTAAGAGAGGCCGATAGCCTTCGCTTTCTCGTAAGAGAGGTGTGCCCGATCGTTGTGGTCCATGTAATGGATAGGCTTGCCGAAGGTATCGGAGTGGGGAAGGTGCAGCGTCCGCCTGGGGTAGCCTTTGGAAGACATGCTGGACGCAGAATGTTACACGGAAATTGAGAAAAGGGGGGAGCGGGAGAGCAGTGGTCGGGGCACGAGATGAGGGGCGGAGCGGCGAGCCATCGTACTTAAGACTGAGGAGAATGTGGGCGCACCAGAGTGGGATGGGAGATCACACTCCCCGAAGCTGTCACGGACGTGGGCCACTATGCCCTAAATGCCGACTATGAGCCACATCATATGCACGCCCTGCCTTGGATCTGTTCTCGCAGGCGCGCCCGCAGCTTTTCCAGACGCGATTGAATGCCTGGCCATGTCCCGCAGACTTCTTCATCACGTCTTTTCCGCCGTCCGTTCGAGATCTCGATAGCCGACTTTTCCGGTCGGTTTTTGCCGACCAGCGGGTCAACACTGGACTTAATGAAAGGACACTGGCGACCCTGACGTCCATCCTCCCTGAGTAGAGGAACGTTAACGTTGAGATCGTTAGCAGCGGGCCTGGCATTCAGACGAGATAGTGGCCTAGTGGAGGACGAACGAGTGTGAAATCCAACTACAGACCCGGTATCTAGAGGGACCGGGGTGAAAGATTTACTAGTAAATGCCTATAAAAGCAAGAAATACCCTGGCTTCTCCCACCAGGTTACGTACGGTTCGCTTGTGCTACGATTTGGATATATCATGAATGGGTATGCCTTTGTGCATGACGCACCATTCTTTCCTTGCGCTGGTTTGCCCTCGTAGGTGTGCATTGCGCCGATCAGACGGTTCTAATGGACTGTCAGACAGGAGTGCACGCATTCTAGGGACTTGAAGGATGAAGGGTTACCCTCGCAATCACCGAGCCATCTGAATGTGAATGCTGACATTACCGGTGCGGAAACCGTGGCGATTTTCATCAACGCGGATTTATGGTAGGTTTATCCCGACGGCAGGAAAGATAACGGCGGCAGCCTTCTCCCGCGCCGCCTCGCTCGGTCGGTGCCTGGACGATGTCGACATGTTGATTTCGAGAACGCTTCTTAGCATGACCCCGTACGCAGCGCATATGGAAGGGGCGACACCTCCTTGCACGACTTGAACCTCGTTGGGTAAAATTATCGCTGCGTATGGAACTTGCGAGCATGCATGTCTAGAAGTCAGCTTCTCGCGAGAACCCAGGGTAGCCCGAGGAGGACTCTAGCCCCCATGCCGCTTAGATTGCGCAATGCGCAGGGATGGATACCATACTGGACCAGGTTGAGGTGGGCAAGCCGTTCTAGCGCAATATGCCGCTTGAAGGTTTACGAACTTGATACGTCAGCCCGAGCCCACTTGGTCAAGGCTGCTGTTTAGTGCGCTGTGCGCGTAGTGTATGAGATACGGGCATGTTCTAGCATGCCAACAGGCACGGACATAGGAGGACTAGCCATCCACGCCGCATGCCGCGTGCTGCGTGGCCCGCCATGCTCCCCGGCGGACTCCCCGATGCACTCGCCCCCTCAACCTAACGTCAACCAATAGTCGGCTCGAGCGGCGATATTACAACAGGCACCCGCCCTGGAGTTGCTTTGGCAGCGGTAGAGAAGTTTCCGTGTCGCACGAATGAGAGCCGAAGGCTCGGCCTGCCAGCGCAGGCGGGACGTGTCGAGGTCCGGAGCCGACTTCTGAAGCTGATTTAGTCGGGTCGCCCGAGAGGGCTGGGTGAGGTATAACCCTCCACGAACCTGGTGGTTCACGCGCACCCACCAATGCTCGTGCGCCGAGCAGGCGATGGCAGACTTGATGCGATGAGGAGGCTTGCAGGAGTCTGAGGTGATGGCGCCGGATCGGCATCCATCGATCAATCGTTCCGGCATAAAGTAAACATCCCCCGGTCCGGAACCATCGGGACTCCGGGAAACCTCGGTATTTCAGGCTAGTAGAATGACCGTTTAAACCCGTGTTCTTTGAGGCTCGCGGGTACGATGGGCATGCACCTACCGTTCGTCGACGTTTTGCGGAGGGCAGACATCTGTCTAGGGACCTTGGGATACTCTCGGTGACTAACGCCCAGGAGATCAATCTACCACGACCACCACGACCACGTGAGTACTACCCATAGAACTGGGCCATCTTACCGCACGCAATCATCAGGGGGAACTAGTCCCATATTACTGAACAACATATTAGCCTAGACGTTTCTGACTGAGCCTAGACTGTCATCGTCACTCACAATATTAATATCTTTGCGCTCCTCAAACCGCAGACGTGCGTCGCCAGTTACCTACTGAGAGAGAACTGTCAATCACTTCTAGTAAATCCTTACCAGTCTCGCAGCTTGTCGTGAGGAGCGACGCACATTGCAAATGAGGCGAGGCCGCACCGTGCAAGAATACGAAATGCTCGCAAACACTCGCGGGTAACTGCAATCGTTATCGTCGCCGCCCATGCGATCCTCCATGTCAAGCACAGAGCACAGCTTTCAGGTGTTCAGGAGCGTCAATGGACGTCGTCGGATCAACGGAGTCCGCGTGCAAAATGTTCGGGGCCCATTGGACAACGCACCCGCTAAGTAGCTTTACAAACTGCCGGTGTTCTCGACCTGCATAATGGGGCTAAAGGATTCAGAGAGGCGCTCCTGGCTGACGGCGATGCGCTGGTTACGGCTCCCGGACGCGGGAGGCGTAATCAGCGTGAGGGATGGCGGGGATGTCGGGATACGAACACGCAGACATACTTACTCACTCTGACGCTAACGCCCTCAGGCTTCCGGCCTTCTATTCCATCGCAGGTAGGCGATCGTGGGAGAGATGTGCGCCGCCGGAGGCTTTGGGCTGTAGCGACGGCTGCGCCTCTGCCCCGACGCCCGATTCCATTCAATATCATGCGAGGGGCGCCGTGCCATCAGCAGTGGTCGGCTGCCAGTGATGGCGGGATAAGCGATACGCGCTCCCGTGAACCTGGAGAAAAAAGAGCGGGTACCGCGAACTTGCCAGCCGACTGGCCCGCCCAATACAGCGAGGAAGTTCGAACATACCGAGCATACGGTCGCCGCAGTCTACGCTGGCAAAGGTGTCAAGGGCCTTCAATACCGAGCCGGGAAACTAGATCAGGTCCTCCCGACATCCGGCATTCATCTGGGCAGCCGGAATGGGTCGATCACAAGGTGAGTATCCCATGTCGTATCCGTGCGTCGAGGAGATTCGTTCTACGATTGCACGTACCAGCGGATTGTCAGGACAGGGTCGCTTCGCGGTAAAGCTGAACGTGATGTGCCAGCGGCTGAGGCAAAGTGCTCATGCAAGGTGTTAAGACGCAGCGACTGCTTCCCATGTAACGATATTCTCTGAGCTTCCTATAGTCCGCGATGGCCAATTACGTCCGAATAGGAAGATGTCAGACAAACGTTCGCTGAATGCATTCGTACCAGAAGCGCGGACACTGACCTTCGCCGGGTGCCGCAGACGCGGTCGACGAAAGCGATGCATGGAAAGGAAGCGCACAAGAGTTCTGTCGCCAGCGACGATGAGAGTTTCTCAAAGTCAACGTCCGACTGGCTTCCGTCACGGGTATCGAGGAATCAACCTCGAGATCTGTCAACGACTTTCGAGCACGTTAGTGGGATCGCCTGTCAAGTAGCGCGCACAAATATTGATACACGCACCTCTCCCTCACATTTAAACTCATGGCTTGCCTCCGACGAAGCCTGTCTGGCATGTACGATGGTTAGCATCCACACCGAGCTCAAGAGAATGAGTTGGAGGAAGTCTTGTATGCTGGATCTACCGGGGTCGCGGCATCTGCGAGTTAGTGAATCTACGGTTCTGGCGCGGTCCCGGCGAGGATGCGCGCCACTGCGAACCTAACGACAATAAACCCCGAGCGGCCGCCACTCGGGCGCATACGCACGACCTCACCAAGGAGAGGTGATCACGGTACCAAGTAGCACGCGCTAGCATCCTGAGCACGAGGCCAACTGCATCACTGGGCAGGAGGCGGACACGAATCCTAGGCGAATGCTCTATCCTCGGGGCGGCCATGCCATATACCGCTTGACGACCGCTTGAAGCCAGGCGGAGCGCGAAAGTCGAAGTCCAGGAAAGGGTCTGCGTGCGAGAACGATAAGAACGCGTCGAACTCCAGAGGTACGCTGGGTTGCGGCAGACAGACGTAATAATGGCTGCAACAGGACAGCTGGGTGTGAGAGCTGGTTACTACTGTTACGAGGAGCCATCACGCCCTGGAAGAGGTACGCACATACCAATATACGTACGGGACGACAGAGACTCAGTCGCATATCGTGGCCGCCGGATACGAATCGTGAAGGAGGGGCCGATGCAGTAGGCAGCATGCCACCGTCGAAAGGCGCGGGCGTTGGTCGCATATAAGCGTCGGCAAGGCCCAATAGCAATAGCGAGCGTCGCGGGTGCAAGTGTCGCGGACGTTCTCCTCGGCGGTGGTGGAGCTGATTGTAGGCTAGAGCTCTACTCGCCCCTGATCCAGAACACTGAGTACTGAGCGTTGATATCCAACCCCAAGGACTGCGGCCTCTGCTCAGGCGGCCAACGGGAACGCCGAGGAGCTGGATGGGTTGATGTTTCCGTAACACCCGTCGGCCCGCTCGGCACAAGTGTCGGGCCCGTCGAGAGTGGGAACTTCAACTTGAAGATCTGTACGCTCGAGAACACACCTGTTGGATCAGATTGATGCATACGAAGGAGTACCAGCTAGAGAGAACAATTCGGGTGCTGCATGATCTGAATCTTGCAACCGCCTCTGCGAGTATTGGCCGGTTGAAGTATCAAATAGAGAAAATTAGGAAGCCCGGACCTCACAGTTCAAGATAGAGTCGAAGAATCACCATTGGAGGTCATGGATGTAAAGCAGCGTGAATATTAGCAGGGGCAGGGGGTGGAAGAAGGCAAAGCTGCGACTTGGTTGGGGCCGAGACGAGGACAGGTTCAAATTTCAGCGTCCCTCGAACCGATCGTGAATCGAACCGGTTCGCGACGGGCGTCTGTGATGACGGGGGTTGTGGAGGGGGCAGGACGAACTTAGGCTTGTTTACAGTGCTCTACCACGACATACAACTAGTGCTGCCGACTGCCAGGAATATGCCTCCGCGGTGACCGTATCCCCCACACTTACAACAGACAGAGGGCACGAGACCTCCGAGACTGCGCCTTGTGCCTAAATTCGTCAGCATTCACGCTCACATGTCAGAAGGTGTAAACTCCTCGATGTCGATCAGGTGTGTGTTCGGCTCTCTACCCCGTTAATTCTGGTGTCATTGACGTCCAGAACATACTAGCCCTGGTCTGTCTTGTGCCCATAAGAGTCATGCGAGGCTCGGCGAGGAGGAAGGTGGGAACAGTCGCCGTCTCCCGCAACGTGCCTCCCGAAAGGTCGCAAAGTCCGAGGAATCTCCCGGCCCGTTTCCGAGCGTATGCCCACGGCATCAACGCAGGCACGTCTGGCTCGATACCAGACGCAATCCAGAGTGTTATGTTCCGTCCTTCAAAAGGGCGCATTACGTACAAGGCACACTGCCGCACGTAGCAGACGATCATCATCCAAAGCCGAGGGGCAGGTGGGACCCCTACGAATGTCGCGCGTAAGTCACCAAGGACAGCCCTCGCATTCAATCCAACCTATTGACTCTCCCTTGTTAGTTCGTCTCGGACTGCGAAGCTTTGTGACGTAATATGTCAGGCATTCTCCTTACGATCGGTGAGAACGATTTCTTTACTGACAATGCCAGCGCCACGATGACGCCGCATGTGGTACGGTCGCGAGGATTCTGGGTGCTCTGCAAGCAGCCTCGGCTGCAACAATCACCGAGGATTTCGTGGTCACCGATGTGGCCGTGGACGATGGAGAATTATGGCGCGTATGTCTCGTTCCCAACCAATGGTGCCAACCGCTAACCAGTCGCTAGGGGTCGTATGGCTTCCTTCAGGGTAACAAGAATCCCAGGCACGTTATTCAGGGCGAGCTTCCCTCTACCGGCACCAAAATGCGGTCCCTGGAGGAATAGAGTTGGTAGAGAATAAGGCAAGTCTACTACTCCGCTGTAACAGCGGCTCGCAGTCGAACATGAACGGATCGTTGTGTTTCACACCATACTTCTCCGATGTCCCAGATTTTCACAGCCTCTCGATCGTTTCCTCGCACGCGAGCCTCACTTTGCACCGCGTCACACCTGCAAGAAATGTCCTTCCGCGAAGCGTACGGCAACGTCTCCGGATGGCCCTCGAAGGTTAATCTTGCCGATGGGCACTAAGCTGCGAGGCGCCAGTGAAGATGAAGGCGAACACGTCCGCATCTGCGTGGTGCGGGGCCAAATACTTTGCTTAAGCTGTACCTCCGCCTCATTCTGTGTTTGGGGGCGAGGAGCCCCGGCGATGTAGGCAGGTACCTTCGGCATCAATTCCACGCAAAGGATGTACTGGGACCGTCGTGCCCAGCGGCTAATTACCAGGACCGTGGGCGTTCAACACGGCTTCTTGATGACCTCCCACTCACTCGAACTCAGACACACTTGACCCACGTTTATTGATGCCTCTATCCCGGCGGTAAATTCAGCGACAAAAATCTCCGTGAAGGCGCCGAGAAACCTATTTCTTTGTCTCGCCAGGGCCTCGCTATATGGGGCTCGGTCCAAAAACGCTTCTTGACAGCGTTTGCGTCGATGAACGGAGCTCCCAGCGGCGTCCTTCAAATCAGCTCATCCCATGCCTTGCCTCGATTGGATCGCACGCGGAGGCAAACCTTCCCAAGGGGCGAGATCGCGATCGAGAGTGTGAGCGGCACTACACGTCTACCATGCATTCCCGTAAGCGCGGGGCAAGTGACGACGTGCCGAGGCTTTTCTCCCTCGTTCTGGATGGCAGTGGCCAACTCGTCCCCTCTTGTGCATTCAATCGCATGCCGACCAATGCCCGCGACGGCCCTGAGACAGCTGGCACCTGTCCAAGCTAAAGATCCCGCCCTGTGGTGCTGAAGCCTATGGAGATGCCTTACAAGGCGAAAATCTCTACCAACGGTTATCATATCCATCATCGCTGGCTGGAAGCCGGCGGGTACTCCAAACTATATGGGCCTCGGCCGCGAAAGTTGAGCGTCGGTTACTGTTCGCCGGGAGCTGGAGCGCACACCTGACCATTTTTCATACACAAGGCGAATTCCTCCTCATCGTGCGGCGCGGACCAGTCGCCAAAGCCCTGGCACAGATGGCAAAAATTGGAGAGCCGTGTCGTTATCTGATACACGGACCAGCGGATATCCTCCACCACGCCTACAAGGAGCAACGCAGGCCGTCGGGGCCTGTCCCATCGCCGGGCTCCGAGCCAGGCGTGCCTAGAGCCAATCCCCATTCTCCCCTTCTCTCTCCCTCTCCCCTGCGCCCTCACAGCCGTGGCGGGAATCTTCTGGCTGGCTATTTGCCCATTTCCGCACGACCCGCGCGCGGCCAGGGTGACGCATGATCGAAGCGGACGGAGGCAGGTGACAAACTTTCTTCCTGTTCATTCTCGTCGCTGGACCATCGCGGCATTATTCCCATAGGCGCGACGGACGGGAAAACGGAAACGGAGCGTGCGGTTTGCCGACTGCGGTGCGGTGCCCAGGTTTTCGCGAGCCGTGGCCGTAACGGGACGCACTCTCATCGCTTCGCAGTCGCCTCGCCCGTGGCCACGATGTCGGTGCAGCACTCCCCTCGCTCCTTATGGGCATGGATCTGTGGGCGTGATGGCGATGCGAGATGAATATGAACGCGCACGCGCGCGCATGAGCCGCTTCTATAAGGCTCGCGTTCTTGCGTTTCCTGGATCTCACTGGTCGCATCTCCTCCCTCGCTCCTTCAACTCCGCTCTCCGCCACACACACTGCCAAGAATGGCGCAAATGATCACCTTCCGCCTGAACACCAAGCCGACGTACAGCGAGCGCATGACGGACGCTCGCAGCGAGCTGCGCAAGATCATCAAAGATCAGCTATGCAAGTACCAGCCCCTCTCTCCCTTCGTCCCGCTCCCCGCCTCGAGCTCGCTGCTCCTGACGTGTCCGATGTCGGCTCCATACTGACGCTCCCCGTCTTTTGTGCAGGCGCAGTCACGAACGACCGGAACGCGACGATGGCGTGGAGCCGCAAGTCATATATGAAGAACATCGTGACGCGCTACCGCATCCGCATCGAAGGCTGGCCGCTCGCTGAGGTCCCGTTTAGGAACCTCAGCGACGTCTCCAACCTGCCGAAGTTGGAGCTGCTCCTGCGCGGCTGGAAGGAGGGCACGATCCGCTTCTGCAGGATCACCGAGGCCCAGTACCAACAGATGCTCTCGGACCCCACCCCATGGATCGGGCCCCCGAGCGCGGAGGGCGAGGGTGAAGGCGATGCAGATTAGCGGACGCTCGTACGCCTCTTTTCGTGTCTGTGCGCGCATGTGTGCTGGGATCTGAGCCCTGCCACCTTTGTCCTTGTTCCCAGGCGTCTGGGCTCTCCCGCGTGAGTTTGCGCTTTCCAGAAGACTCCGCGCGCTCTACGTCCTCCACTGGACGCCGTTGACTGTGGCCCCGCTGCGTTTGCAGTTCTCCTTTCCTTCGGCAGAGCTTCCCAGCACCAAGTCCTTCTCTTCCCTCTCATGCTCTCGGCATTCGACTCGGAATAGCTTTCGGCTGCTGTCTGTATCGCGCTTCGATCCCTTGTCTGATTCGTGCTTTCGCATCCCTACTACATTCGCTAACTTAGTGTCTCCTCCACGCTGTATTTGTACACTGGACTGTAATGCACCGTGCCGGTATCTATGCTCGACCTTACTCCACGATCGCACAGGGTGCGCTTCTCGGGCGTCCAGATCTTACGCAGCATCTTCGCCCTCCACGCGATGACCTTGTGGAATCAGCACGAACCAGCGACGCTGTCGCGATGATCTCGGCCTAAAGATTTGCGTCAGGTGGATGGGCGACGTTCCTTATGTAACGTACGAGCTTTCCATGAGATTGAATGGCTGGTAAGTTCAGCTCTCAGCCCTCTCGTTCTATCCACAGCATGACATACGCAATACAGTCCCCAACCCCCGGTAGTTCGCGATCGTGTGCTGTTGGACACATGAGACCTCCAACGTCGCCCGGCCCGGCACGAGCGGGTCCCCCCGAACAGTATATGTGACAATACTAATCGGCAGTGAGTCACCCGACAGCAGAACATACGCAATTTGGGTCCGGAATTTGATATGCGCACACGAACTGCAGGGCACGACCAGCCTGGAAGAGCCGCCTTCTTGCACTGATCCACTGGTCATCCGCCGCAAGCACTGCCAGCACACAACGCACGACACACGACGCACGGCTGGGGCCCAACGTCAACACCCGTCGGCCCCGCACAGCGGCCACCGAGTACACCAGGCCCTTCACCTGGAATTTGTAATGTGCGTGCCACCATGCCAGCGGCGTGGCCGACGTCCTGCACGCGCAGCTCTTCAACGTCCAATCCACACCTGTCTGATTATTGTCCGACGTCATTCAGGAATAGACGAAGTCGAACGGGCTATCCGCCATCGGACTTGGGAATCGGCCCCCATTCCATGCTCGACAGCGCACCAGCTCCACGGTGCGTTCCATCCAGCGAAACAGACCTCAAATGAAGCCGCTGGCCGTCACCTTGTCCATCGCCAGAATCGTACCATGGGGCACTCCACGCAGCGCTAGCTCGACTAGGAACATTACCTAGGAACCAGCCGACCTATCCACCTCTCGTACTTCTCACCACAAGGCTTCGTGACTCAGTTACTCATGATCAGGACTTGAAGAGGCTCGCGCGTTGTCTCCGACCCTCCGATGCGCAGTATGCGTTCCGCCACTCAGGGCCACAACGTTACGACTCCGCGGTAACGTCTGGGAGACGATCTCCCCAACGCTGCCGCCCCAAAACCTTCGACAATATGTAGCGGACATACGGCGGCCCGTCTACCTCAGGCTCTAGCGTTGTGCTCCCGAATAACGATCCACCAGGCCACAGAGACGATCTCCCCCGCAGGCCCCAGCCCCTGCAACGCCGCCCTTGAATACAAATCGCATCCTGAGACCAGCCTGGGTACAGCTCGGGGTGATCCATTGACACAGGCATGTCGTATTACATTTCACAGATCCTAGCGTGCTGGGTCGAGAGCGCAAATCACAACATAGAGACCCTTCTTCGACGACCTCCGACTCGGCCACGAGGAACGGTAAAGGCCACGTCGCCGCAGGTATCGGCGCCCAGGCACCTCTACAGCCTTCCGATGGCCTCGAAGTCGGGGATGAAGCCCGTGTTCCCCTCTGGCCCACTACCCTTCAGCATCCCGGTCTGCCACTCTCCCTCGTACTTGTGCTTGCGCATCCACCGCTCGACGCTCAACAGCCCCGGGTGGATGCCCTTCAGCATGTCCATGTCGCGCCGCGCCAGGTCCTCCGCGTAGATCTCCCACCACCGCGAGAAGCTCTGCTTGAACGTCGTCGCGTCCGGCTTCCCGTGTTCGTCTGCGTGCACGGGCACGTCCGTGTGCTTGAAGAGCGCCATCCATTGCTCGACGCTGAGCGGCACCCACTCCGCCTTCTTCCCCGTAACCTTCCTGAACGTCTCCACGAGGTACTCCCAGCCGACGTAGTCGCTCGCGACCTCGAGCTCCTTCCCCGACATCTCGGCGCGGTGATCGAAGATGTAGCGCGCGAAGAAGCCGAGGTCCTCCAGTGCGATCATCGGCACGTGGCCGGAGCGGATCGGGGATGCGAAGACGTACGTCCCGTCATCGCGTTGCTTGAGGGGCCCGAAGACGTCCTGGAAAAGCGGCATGATAAGGTCAGTGCGCTCGTGTTGCGCCGGGAGGATAAAAAACGCGGCAGACGCGCACTATGTTGAGCATGTCCATGTACGGCCCCGTCGTGAGGACGCTCCACGACAGCTTATCGTTCGCGACGGCAGATTCCTGGGCCTTCATCCAATCCGCAACACGCGACTTCGCCGTGTAGTGTGCGGCATAGAACTTTGGGTTATAGTTTCCTTTCTACATCCTCGACAGAGTTAGCTGATCAGCGACTCGACCAAATAGGTTTTAACGGGCAGACAGACCTTGAAGACGTTATCTAGACCACTCCAGACGTAATGCCTGACGGTACCGGCTTCCTTGGCCAGCTCGAAAATTCGTAGGCCTACGAAGACCTCCTGGGCCTCTGGAAGAGTCCAGGTGTCGGTGTTGACGAAAACGCCATACACGCCTTTGAGGGCCTCTGCGACGCTGGCAAAGTCTTGGACGCTCCCTTTCGGAACAAGTGTTAGATTGAATGTTACAAGTAAGCTTTCCACATCGCACTCGTCTCTCACCCTTTACGACTCCGACGCCCTTGCGAGTAAGTTCTTGGGCACGAGCATGATCTGGGTTTCTGGTCAATGCGCGAACGGCGTATGGGGAAGGGGAGCCGTCGGCCAGGGGCTGGAAGAGAGCATCGATTACTGCGAGCCCCTGCGCCCCGGTCGCGCCGACGAGGAGAATGAGTTTCTTCTGGGAGGACATTGTGAAAGATAGTGAGACTAGAGACGATTTCTCGGTATTCACGGTCGATCCATGCAGAATATATACCATCGCAACGATGTGCTGGCGTCGTACTTACTCACTCGCCCGTCTGCCCGAGGGGTGGTAGTCAGGAGGGCGACAAACCACGATCGCCGTCTCACTCCACCTGAGGAGGGAGCTTCGGGGATGCCTCGGGCAGAATTTTCTGACCCATCGCGGCCGGGCGAAGGCGAAAGCACCTCCTAGATACGTCAAGAATGCTGTTCGCAGCTTCATGAAACTTCCCTTACCTTCCTGCAGTGGATGGCACACTCACGGTCAGTTCCAGGGGGATGTACTTGACTGAGGGGTGAACGCGTACCATCACATACCACGTGCTGTGACGGCACGCATCGCGAGCCAACCACAGGTCCACAGCTGCCGGGGTTATTGACGCAGTCCACGGCCCTTCGCAGTCCAACGGCTTCTGCGACCATTCATATCCGAACTACCACCACATAGCCTGTGCGACCATTCTATTATAATCCATCATCCTCTGTCGTACTCAGCGTGCGTCAGATTGTTGGATATGAGATGGAGCACCGGGCCACTCACAACGCCTGTTGTGAACTGCCGACGACAGAGTCATGGTCTTCACACAAGGTCTTGCTTGAGGACGTAACGATACCTGACCTTATTGTCCTTCACGTTCTGTATTGCGGTCCCGACCATCCTCATTGGCATCTCCTCGATCCAAGGCTTGATCTGCTTCGTTCGTGCCAGCTCCAGCATCTCCATGCATTCCTTCTTGCTGCCGATCTTGCTCCCTCCCATGAGGCAGCCATTTTCGACGAACTTGAACGCGTGGACACGTGGAAGTGGATCGTCGGTATCCGGGAGTCCCACGGTCACGAACTTGCCGTGCACGTAGAGCATCGAAAGCCAGTCGCCCAGCGGAAGCTTTTCGCCATGGACGTCGCGTGTAGAGATCAGAATATCGAGAGTGCGTTGATAGGCTAGCCAGATATCCTAAACCACACCACCGATGATACTGTTAGCAGCGCATACATGCAGCGTGAATCGTGTGCACTGCGCACCTTCTTCTCGGTGTTGATGATGTGATCTGCACCCATCTTCTTAATGTCATCGATCTTGCTCTCGTCGTGCGTGAGCGCGTAGACCTCAGCGCCCATAGCCTTGGCCCACAGGATAGCGTAGTGACCGAGGCCTCCGATGCCCATAATGCCGACCTTCTTCCCGGGCCCGCAGCCATACGTTTTCAGAGGAGAATACACAGTGAGACCCGCGCAGAACATGGACGCCGCATCGCGCGACTCAATTTCGTCCGGGATGGGAAACACGAACTGTTGATGAGCGCGGATCGCGGTAGAAAAACCCCCTTGGGCGACTACGCCGTCGGGATACACTGCGTTCTGTGCGCATATAGGCAGGTCAAAGTCTCGCCACGCAGTTATCAGACCGACACAACGCACGTATGTGTCGATGCCATTCGGGCAGTAATTCTCGTATCCATCTTTGCAGGCTTTGCACGATCTGCAACTACCCCTCTGTGCCCCGACGCCGACCCTGTCGCCGGACTTGATGCCTTCGACCTTGTCCCCTATGCGGGTAACGGTGCCGACGATCTCGTGGCCGACTACGAGGGGCAGCTTAGACTCGCCCCAACCCTGTGTGAGGGTGTGAACGTCGGATCCGCAGACGCCGCAATGAGTGATAGCCAACTCGACGTCTTCAGGCTCGAAGGTCTTCGGTTTGAAGTCCCGGACTGGGAGGTGTGTCCAGTTCTTCGGGTCTGGCATGGCCGTGTATTGAGTGTAAAACATCAAAGGTGCATAAGACTTACCAACGAGGGCGTACCCCTTGTGCGCGATTTCTCCAGTCATGTCTGGCTAAAGGTTCATGAAGAGCGAACGGCGCGCATATTGCGATCCACGTTGGCTTTATATACCCTGCGACAGATGATGTCATCCAAAGAAAGCCCTTGATGTTGAGACCAAGGACTGTCATCCTGGTGTCTGACTATGGTAAGTGAATTACCGAGTTGGAACAGAAGCAACGATACTCGTCGACAGGCATGTTGTCCCACTTCAGAGACTCGATCGGTTCCACCAAAACCTAAGGCTCAAATGCCACTTCTTCTCTCCAGTCCACTATAATAACAGTGCCTCAGTGTCCCGTAACGAGGCATTCACTTACGATGGTGGACAGCCACCTGAAGTAGGGAGCTCTGACGAGATAGTAATAATAATAATAATAATAATAGCCACCTGAAGTAGACCTGTCCAAAAGTCGTCGGGGGCTCCACGGGAAGACTTGTTGGCGCCTAATCCTCTATCTACGGGAACGAGCGGGCGGACCGCCGGGGATATCCGAGTGAACGCTTAATGGCAGCGCTTCTGGCTTGTGCTTGGTGCAGGTCCTGGTTTGTCTCCAACTGTCTTCAGTTCATTCCCATCCATCACAGTCTTTCGACGCACACCACTTCCCTTAGTATTGCGACGTCTCATTGAACTCCACGAACATAACAACGGTTTCTCTGGACGCTTGTCGAGGCCGCAATGCCACCTGCTGGAAGACGTATCGGAGATGATTTTGTCGACGACTCGGACTCAGACCTCTCGATCACCGGGTTAGATGATGACAGTAGTCGAACCAAGGGCAAGGGAAAAACCAAGGCGGTAGATAGGAAGAAGAAGGACAAGGGGAAAGGAAAGGCTAAAGAGGTATGTCGCCACATACGAGGCAGTGGTGGAGGCGGCAACCTGGCACAAGACAGGGCTTGGACTTGACCGGCTCACTTTTCGCGCCACGGATTTGGCATCTTATGAGGACGGTCCGCTGATACTCGCGGTGTATTATAGCAAGCATATGCCTGGGAAGCAACATATACTCGTTCTTGGGATACGGTGCAGGAGGATGAGGCCGGGAGGCTCGAGGGTGCCGTTCAGGATTTGATTGCCCGTGGTCGAAGAAGAAGGCGAGTTTTAGCCTGCTGGATTCCATGAAGCGCTCGAAATTCTAACAGCCGGGTGTAGACTGCTCGCTCCCGCCGCAGCCATCCGACGCACTATCATCCGCCACCTGGTCCTTGTGCTCGATTTATCGGCCGCAATGATGGACCGCGACATGCGCCCGACGCGATTCGACCTCATGCTTCAGTACGCTCGTGAGTTCGTCACTGAGTGGTTCGATCAGAACCCTCTGGGCCAGATTGGTGTTGTCGGGATGAGAGGGGGTCTTGGGGAGCGGGTAGGAGAAATGTCAGGTATGCTTGTCGCGCATATACCCTGTCCAATGCCCTGTTACAATGAGTCTGGTTCCCAGGAAATCCGCAAGACGTTCTGAAAGCAATATCAGAACGACATAAGCTAGAACCCAACGGGGAACCCAGCCTACAAAACGCAATTGAGATGGCGCGAAGTAGCATGAGTCACTTGCCAACGCATTCCTCAAAGGAGATCGTCGTCATTTTTGGATCTCTTACAACCTGCGATCCTGGTAACATACATGATACTCTGGACGAATGCGTCAAGGACCGCATCCGCATCTCAATTGTCGCCCTTGCAGCGGAGATGAAGATATGCCGAGACCTCTGCGAGAAGACAGGCGGTGCGTCCTCTCCGCGTTCTCGATCATCCTCGACTCTCCGTCTCACAATGGCCTGACTGTATGTACGTGTCAGGTCAATTCGGAGTCGCAATGAACGAGGGCCATTTCAAGGACCTCCTTTTCGAGCTCATCCCGCCTCCAGCCCAGCGAGCCGTAACGCGTACGGGTGGTGGCCCAGCCGCGGACCTGATGATCATGGGCTTCCCCATGCGACTGCCAGACACGTCTCCACCATCGCTCTGTGTCTGCCATTCGCAAATGAAGAGCGAGGGCTTCCTCTGTCCACGCTGCCTCGCGAAGGTCTGTGACGTTCCGACAGACTGTGACATCTGCGGTCTCATGATTGTGAGCTCTCCCCACCTCGCCCGGAGCTACCACCACCTATTCCCTGTGAAGCCCTACTCTGCCGTGTAAGTCGTCCGTGCGTCTGTCTATCTTCCATCGTCCACGTTCGAAGCCTCGTTTTCGTTCTTCGTCTCCGAGGCAATGCTCATGTCGCATGTAGCACAACGCTGGACGATGCGTCGGAGCCGAGCAAGCGATGTCATGGGTGCTCTGTTGCGTTCAAGGAGACGCCGTCGACGATGGCTGGCGCAACTGGGGAGGGCATGAGTCCCTATGGCCGTTATCGGTGTCCCGAATGCCACAACGATTTTTGCACGGACTGTGACGTCTTCGTCCACGACGTCGTCCACTGCTGCCCCGGCTGTGGCAAATGAATCAACCCAACCCATCCAAGGCGCGCTCGGAATACTCCACAGAGTTGCACTTTGCCCGGCAGCCCTCCTCTCACGGAAAGCGTGGTTCCTCCATTGGCAAAATGCGGGCGGATTCGCACGCATGCAGAAGGCCCCATGGCGCAGAAGCCGGTGGCTTTACTCCAAACCCTTACCGCTGGCGCACATCGTTCTTCGGTCGGTCAGGGCGGCCTTGGAGATCAAGGCTGCACACACGCATCCACAGAAAACTTCCCATGGCTTGTTCCTCCTTTCGGGACGCAATTCATACCGTGCTCCCCTCGCTCTGAATGCGATCTCTCCGACCAGATTCGTATGTAGTCGAACCGCCTCGGCAACATCGGCCATCCTGAACTTTACCCCCTGCTCGTCCCGCGGTCATATCGAGAGAACCAAGCCGCGCTCCCACTCCCCGCGCAAGCGAGTTGCCGTTTCCGCGCCCCGCGCGTTACAGCAGGCACCCCCGAAGGTTGATTAATGTTGCGCAGTGCTTCTCGAGATGCTGAGATGCGTGGCCTGTGCGTGTTTCTCACCGTCCTCCTGGGGCGGGGCCCGTTCGTCAGCGCACGAGCCAGATCTAGAGGCGCGTTGACGTTCCCAGCAGCGGAGCAGGCCGCTGGCAGCCTGAGGACGTCCTGAGGACTTGACTTGTCTCCTCTGCACATTGCGTCCTTCTTGTCTTCTCGCGAGACGTTGCTCGTTTATTTCCCCCCTCGATCACGCACATTCGTTCGCGCGACGGTGCAGCCTTGTCCAAGGGACGCACGAACCCCTCGAAGGTGCGCTGGATCCGGACACCACAACACTGCCCATGCCCAGCGCGCGTTTACGTGGAAGGGAGGGGATCTCGCGAGCCTACTGTTCTGTGTAAGTCACTCAGTGGGCGAGACGACTGGCAGGGTTCGCCGAGCTGCGGTGGCCCACTGCCACCTGTGTATCGCCGCGTCGCCTCACACGGAGCGTGGGTCGTTGCCTGCAGTGGACCTACTTCCACGTATGTCCTCGAGATCACCGCACACGTGAAGGGTGCGTGGGGTGTGCGACGAGCTCGAGGGGCCGTGGGTTCTCAGCCAGGTAGCCGTCGTAAACCATGCGAGCTACAGACCCTGGCCACCTATCTGGGGAGGGAGCTTCGAAAGAGTCAACTTACCTTTCCCACTCAGTCCTGAGTTGCTCGGGGCGCAACACGGTGCTGTGCCTAACCGGACTTCTGTGAATTCAGCTGCGGGTTGGAGTGATCTTGCAGTTTGAGGAGACGGAATCGCTCCACCGGCTGGCGGAGCGTCTATTGGCTGTTCATGGAGAACTGCCCCCCCCCCTTTTCTGGAATTGCGGTGGCGAGATCGGTGGTAACATGGCATCACATAAGTTCCGAAAATATGTTAGCGATGTTGGCGATAATTGCCATGCCCGATTCGAGTGCTCCTTTGGAAGGCAACGTGCAAATCCATCGCTCGGCATGTATCCCCTCATACCTACTACTGAGCTGTCGATCCACATTACCTACCTATTCCACCATGCATATCTCCCCTTGGTTCGATTGCGTAGAGACGTTGACTGTGGCCGTCGAACGACAGTCTAGTCTAGTGGCCATAAAACCGACCTCCTCCTGCCATGCATACATCCCGTTAATGAGTTTGGACAGTGTCTCCAGTAGTTTCTGCTTTTCTTTCAGAAGTCGAGCCACCACGTTGGGCCTAGCCCGACTGGAAATGCTATCGTGTAACTTGGCGTTTTGCAAGCAAGTTCCACAAATCATAGGATATTCAGGCGATTGTCAAAGCAACCGGTGGACGAATGTTTATTAGTAGAGCGGTTCAAGTCAAGCTCATGAACGTCATCGCGAATGTTTGGGCAATGGACTATATATATTCGCCATTGGCGTGACTGACGGGTTGAATTCATAAAAGTAGCATCACCGCCCATTCTGTACATATATCGCCCGAAGCTGCCATTCTTGCATTCCCCTCTAGACCAGGGGGTCAACCTCATATCTAGACGTTTGGGATCCCCAGGTCTTCGCCTATGATCATGGCCGCCTTTTCGCCCACCATGACAGCAGTAGAGTAAGTGTTCTAGGGCACAGGGCGGCGACGGTTAGCTTGCAGAATGTGTGAAAACACCACGGACACTTACCGTAGCGACGTTAGAGGGGCAGATTGACATGTCAGCGATCTTGAGATTCTGCACGCCGTATACGTTGAGGCGGTTGTCGACGACCCCGCCCTTGTCACGGGGCTTCATGGCACAGGTGCCGAGCTAATGCATGAATGAGTGAGCATTTTCTCTCACCTTACGAGGCCTATATACTGACCGAGTGCCATGCTGTTCCGACTAAAGACTAGATGTCAGGGCAGGCTTCGTTTCGCTATGGCCTTGAGGCTCACCATGCGCTTTCAAGAAGTCGTCGATAGCCTGGTCGTCTTCCTCGGTGTACACGATGTCTGGGACATCGACAGAAACTGGAGTGTTGTGGTCCGGGGGCACCGCCGCGGCACTCCCAGCGGGGAAGGTGGGAAAGTCGGGGGTGTATTCACCTCTGTAGGTGGCCATCCGCCGACCGTATTCTCTGCTGAGCTTCCAGGTGTAACGTAACACTGCCAAGTCCTCCTTCCTGCATGCACTTTGGGTCAGTCTCAGGCACCCAGGAGCAGATCGATCACCAGGGAAACAGAGTTGGCATACCGCGAGAACACGCCTGTGTTGAAATCCACAGGCGAATCGACGTTGTCCGCAGAGGTGATGTGCACTGAGCCCGTGCCCACCGGGTGGAGGGAGAACCCTCCAAGGCAGTACATTTTGTGAGTGGCCGGTGGGGGCGACGTGCCGACGTATCTGAGGATGCGTTGAGGTGGATACATAGTACACAGAATCGTCCCTGGGCTTACACAGATGCTTGGCCCATCCATATGACTGGCTTGTCCGGCGATCCAGCGTAATAGTCGGCCCAACGCTCCGCAAACTCGGGGCCGATGGTCTGCAGTTCCTGTTCAGACGGGCGATACTTCATCCCGCCGTCAATTCCGCTGGACAAAAAGCGTTCAAGCAACATATCCCGCAGGCTGGGACCGAGGGATGACCCACTTCGACGCCATGAGACCCGTTTTGTCCCGTTGCCATTGTTTAGACCACTCTACATGAGAGATGGTGTCAGGAAGCATGCCCGGTCGCGTGGCAGAAATAGAACACACTCTCGTATTCAACGGGATCACCGCGCACGACTCCATCAAGGGTGTCCGCGTCCTCCTTCGCGTGGAATGGTACAAAGATCAGAGGATGATCTGCAGAGTCGATTAGCCAAGTTTGAAGATCTTGCTGTCTCTAACAGACCATTGTAATTTTCACCGACACCAGGGAGGTCCACATTTTGCTTGATGCCATTGCGTTCAAGGACGACTCTGGCGCCTACCCCCGAGCGCTCCAAGATCCCGGGAGAGCCAAATGCACCGGCAGACAACACGACAAGCTTCGTCGCGCGCGCAGTACGCGGCAGGCTGTGGGCACCAGGGAGTACCTTTAAATTCTGAACGTACTCCACTCCTGTAGCTTTGCCGCCCCTGGATATTTTTGGTCAACGCTGAAGAACGCCACTTGCAGGGGGATGAGACGTACTCAATGATCACCTTCTTTACCGCACAACCAGCGAGCAGGTGGACGTTCTTCGATCTTTCGAGCGCCGGGTAAGTATAGTTGTGCGCGACATCTGACCTCCGACCGGTACTTCGGTCAATCCACTTCGGCCATCGCTAGAACAGGCAAGGTCAGTTTCCGATATCAAATACCGGCTCCGCAAGGTGTGTGAAGCTAGTCACGCGCGAATGGGAGTCCGTGAAGTACCTGAATACCGTTCACGTCCATGACCATTCCGTTGGCATCGTCCACGACCCTCCGAGTTTTGTCGTACTGGGTGGCTGTCGCGATATAGTCCTCGCCGACGTTGTTGCAAGCACTGCCACCGTATGAAGCCTTGAGAGGGCCGTCGTACCCGTGCGTGGGCAGGTCGGGCGCAATCTGGTACATCTCCGCCTGCACAGGAATGACATGGGAACGCTTCTATAGCTTGTGCGACGCAATCCTCGTACCTTTTTCACCAGCGGGAGCAAGTCGTCGAAGCTCCAGCCGGGGTTGTCGTGCACCTTCGCCCAGTCGTCATAGTCGGACGCGGGGGCACGCGTGTACATCATGACTTTATGCACGTCACGTCGTGAGCGGAAGCGACGTCCAGATGCCGTGGAGGCTACCACTCACAGTTGACACTTGAGCCACCCCCCACACATTGGCCGCATTGTATCGCGAGCTGGCGGCCGTTCAAGTGTTCGCTTGGCTTGCCTACGACGTGCCTGATGGTCTTGGACTGGGGCGTGAGGTGGGTCAAGAAGCGTCCTGGCTGGATGTGCGCCAGGTCGTCCTTGGTCGTCGGGCCTATCTCGAGCATGAGGACGCGCAACGATGGGTCCGCCGCTGACAGTCTCCCAAAGATCACGCCCGCGGCGGTGCCACCTGCAGGGAAGATAAGCATTTTATGCCAGTTTGGGGGACGAAGAAAGCAAACTCACCACCCGCAATGATGATGTCATATTCGTCGAATGCGCCCGGCGAGTCCATGGGAAAGAGGGTTTGAGGAGATGGGTTTCGGTGGTGGTGCCTTTATGCAGCGACGGAAAACGAGCGCCAGTCCGGCCTCACCTTGACTGTTAGTCGCTCCACACCATCGTATCCTGTGCCGGGTCCGATACACTCGGACAATTCAGTAGTAGGGTTCCGAGCTGCGTAATCGTATAGACGCGTGCCTAATATTGACCTTCCCTCCTCCTTCTCCTCCTCCATTGACCATTGACGTCTGGGTTCGAATGGACCACACGGTTGATCCCATGATCTCATACAGCAGCCATGACATGTTTCTGTGTCGCCGGTGGAAAAGCGTCAACTCCACTCGAACGCGCATCGACCTACCTTACACACTGGTTCTCAGCCAAACTTCAAAGGAGGACAACATGCAGCTGCCTGGCCCTGCATAAAGAAGAAGTGGCTGCATTGGCGTGTAAGAACGGAAGCATGAATGGACCCCGGCAACTAGTGATTCTCAACCTCGAAGACAAGGACCGGATCCGGCTGAATCAGGTCGGTCAACGTTAACTGAACAACTTCAGAGTACTCACATGCAGATCCTTGCAAGAAATGCCGCGCCGAAACCTCAGTACCAACGTGATCTATGAATGAAGTTACTACTCGGAGAATGCATGTCGTTGACGTTCATTGAACATCAGAATCTTCTCTTTGAATGCAAATCGTGCAAACATGCGGAAGCGAAGCGAATGGACGCGAAAAATTGCCCTGGGGAATAGCTAAGATTGGCAACTTTCGTCTGAATGGAAGATGAATCAGCGACAGCAGGCAGATATAGGGAATAAAACCGTACGAAGAGCCCACCAAACAGCGAAGGTAGAGTGCGGCCTGGAACTGGAGAACAAAGTTCCACAGCACAAGGGTTATGATTGCAGGAGTGGGAGTACGGGAACATAGCTGCCACTGAAACACGAGCAGGAAGCTCCGCTGCAAATCGACTGGCTCAGCACTGATACGTCGCGGAAAATGCAAGGACACGGGAAGCATGGAGACGTGTGTAGCATATAATGTTTGATGCAACGTCCTCGAATGTGCCGCGAGATGGATGCAGGTGACCTAGCAGAAACCGAACCGAACGTGTTGTGCGAATACGTCGAGCCCGAGACCAAGGATACGGATACAAGCATCAAGCGCAACCCAGATGGAGAAACAACGACCGCAGAACGAGAAAAGTGAGCAAGATTCGTCCGAGCAATGTGAATCGTCTTAGAGAGTGCTGACTAGAGGTATTGCACGATGGCGGCGGCACTCTGCACAGTGATGTCCTCCTCGAACTCGGCAGAACAGTCGAAGAAATTCTCCTCGGAGATCGTCTTCGTCTCGGCGTCGGCATCAGCCTCAGCCTCAACACTGTTGGCGTTGGGAGGTGTCGCACCCGACATGTTGTTGTCTTGCCCACCCCCACTTCCGCTGCCGCTGCCGCTACCACTCCCGCTGCTGCTGTCCGAGTCGTAGAACAGCTTAGGGTTCCGCAAGTACGACAGCCGCGAATGCACCGGGTGGGGACTACCGGCGCTCCACGTGGACCGCGACGAGCGCGACGACGACTGCGAGTGCCCGTCGGTCGCGTACGTCGTGCTCGTCTTCGACGGCACGCTATATGCGCTCTTGGAACTCGCAGTCGCGGGGGACAGCAGGCTCGCGACAAGACTGGACCGGTTGGAGTGCACCCCTAAGGACGAGCTCGAGATGTCCAACGAGCTTTCGCCTTCGTCTGTGTCCGACAGGTCCGCCGTGCCGTGGACGAACCCGAGGCCGACCTGCGCGTGCGAATGCGAGGGAGGACCGCGTTGGCCTGGTCCGGGCCCGCGGGCGGGGGCGGGGGCGGGGGCGGGGTGAGTGTACCGCTTCGCCATAGGGGGGGTGCTCAGGACGAACCTGTGTCCGGAGAAGTTGGACACGTTGACCGCCATCGCGCGGTCGTCGTCGCGGGCGTTCGGGGGGTATACCGGCACGCGCAGCGAGGATTCCGTGGGCGGGATGGGCGGGGACGACGAGAAGTAGACCTTGGGCGAGGAGTGGTCATATGGGGACGAGAAGCGCGGTGTTTGCGGGGGAGGTGACTCTGTCGGGCTGGCGGAGGCGGAGGACATCGTTGTCGCAGTGGAGACTTCAGACGGGCCGGTTGGGCTCCATTCTTCGAGCGCAGGGGAGAAGGAAGGCTTGCCGTCGGCGGGATGGACGACGATCTCGGGCATGGCCTGGGAGGAGGAAGCCGCGGGGTTCGGTCTGCGGGCACGCTCCGAGTTGGAAAGGACAGAAGTGGGACGTCGCGTCTCGACCTGCACACTGGCTTCTTCCATGGCCTTCATGACGTCGGCGACGGTGAACGGCTCGTGCTACAACCACGGTCGTATGAACACATAACAGAATGGGCGGTAGCTGAATGAGGGCGCACCTTGACTTCCTCCTTGTTCCACCCCACCACCGCGTTCTTCATGCGAACGTGCACGGGGTCTTTGGGGCGCAACGAAGGAAGCACGGCGAGTACAGGCCAGGGAAGCTGATGTTCGGGAGGCGGTTGCCCAGGGTCAGGCTGAGGAGCCACCAGCGCAGGCCATACGGCGGGTTGGTTGACGGGGATGTTGCTGTTGCTGTAAGGCAGGTTATTATGTTCGACCTTCTTCTCCTGTTCTACCGCGTTGAAAGTAGAGATGTGTGGCAAAGGGGCAGTCTTACGGGCCAGAATGCGGGGCCGAATTTGGCGAATATAGATAAAAAAGATAGTGGAACCGATGGCGGAAACGACGAGGAACGCGATACAAGAAAAGCCGAGGATGAAGCTGGGGCCCCAGGAGGATGGAGGTGGGATGAAAATCATGGGCAGAATAGACAACCTGAGTGAGAGATCGCCGAGCTTGTGAGGTCAAGAGGGAGTCGTGGTAAAGCGGCTCTGAGACCAAAATGCGCCAAGACCAGGGCTATCTTATGTGGAGAACATGTGGAGGATAACATGAATGACCAGCAAAAGCCAGCCATGCAATTCAGTGACATCTGAGGTTGCCCTTCGGCAGAGGCGTAGTGTCAACCGCGAAGAATTCAGATCGTGACTAGGGACACTAAGAGGGTCAAAAGTCAAATTCGACTCTCAACGAACCTTCCGCTGGTTGGCAAAAAAGGGTAACAAAAAATCGGTGCTCACCTTCAGCCCATCATCTTCACGAGATCCTAACAAAGATACCAGATAGAGACAAGGCGGAGGCCCCAATACGCCTGGTGCTTTCTTGAGATCTGGAGGCAGAAACCTCAGCAGACTGCGGCAATACAATATCCCAGACGTGTGCTTGTAAACCTAAGATCAGGGTAAGTACGAGAGCAACGTATGGAATGTGGGGACGGACTCACCGAGGACACCGTTCCACCCTGTCAACCAATGCTGCTACGATTGTTCGCATACTGGGTCAGTCGTCCTTGACTGACCAAACGGAGTCACATATTTAATAAATAAAAAATAAAAAAAGGAGTCTAGTTCGGCGGTCTCTCGCCGTTAGCACCGACCCGCAGGCGGGCACAACATCGGCCAGGACGTGTCAGCATAAAAGGCAGAGGAGGAGTGGGCTTGGCGGGGGAGAGGCGCCGACGGGCGCTAGATCTCGTTGCTGTGATTGGGCGTCTACGTAGGCTCGGTCGCTGTGGCCCGCGTTACAGCTTGCATTCTCTCATCCATCCGACATCGTCCTCAACCCCTCCCTCGCCGCCTCGGGCCCCTGCGCACGACCAGCACGACCCGGTCCACCATGCTGCCCTCGCTTTTGCTGCCCTCCACGCTCCTTTTCTCTCTCGCCGCAGTCCAGGTCCGCGCCGGCGACGTGCCCTGGCTCGGGTCATGCAACCCCGCCCACCAGAAGCTCCAGGAGGGCACCTACCAGTTCCAGACCGACTGCGATGCCATGACCTACTGTGCTGCCAACTCAACCTGCGCCCTCCGCGGCTGCCGCAACGACGAGTTTCCGTTTGGCTACTCCTCCAACGTGACCCTCCCTCCTAAATGCGACAAGGGCTTCTTCTGCCCCGACGAGCAGGACCAGTGCCAGAAGGTCCTCGCCGTCGGGAGCGCATGCCAGTTTAACCGTGACGGTGAGTGTCCCCCCATCCCCCCCCATCCTGTGGAGCGGGGAACCCCGTGTGTGATCTGTGATCGCTGAGGCGCGGGAACGTGCAGACGAGTGCGAGGGCCCGCCCAACTTCAAGGAGCTTGCGGACACTACTGGGTTCGGGCTCAATTCGAACGGCTCCGTCTGTCTGAACAACATCTGCATGTACGTATTTCTCTCCCGACGCCTTGCTCCTCTCCCACCGTGCGCTGAACCGAACGTGTGCAGGTGGGCGAACGTCACTGTCGGCCTTCCCTGTACTGTGCAAAATACCGCGTATACCGCCTACGGACCAGACGGAGAGTTTGTTGACATCGTGTCCAGGTGCGTGTTGTCGTACATCCGTTTTTCCTTCGCTGCGGTCTGCATCCCGCTCGGAGTGATTATTTTTATCGCGCCGTGCCTGGTGTATTTCCGTCTCGCGGCGCGGCGGGTGCTAACGATTGTCTGATTTCCAGGGGTAACTGCAAAGTGGGCCTCTACTGCGACTCACAGCAGTTGGTTTGCGTCCAAACGAAGGCCTTGGGCGAGACCTGTGACGCCGACAAGGAGTGCTCGACCTTCAACTGCGCTGACGACGGGAAGTGCGGCCAGACTACCGATACCCCGCACAAGGTCGGCAGCTGGGTGTACGCCATCGTCGGTATATTTATTGTCGGCGGGATGGCTGGCACGCTTGTCGCGCTCTACTTCGTACACAAGAAGCACCGTGATGCGGAGCGTGAGAAGCGTCTCCAGTACTGGCGTGAGCAGGTACGTGCTGCTCCCCGTGCAAATATTGGCGTCATTGCTGACATCGTGGCACGGCAGAACGCGTTCCGTCAGAACATCATGCAGATGCAGGAGACGGCGCAGCACTCGCTCATGAGCTACACGCCGGGTGGAGGGAGCCCGCGGGGCAGCACGATGTACCCGTCCGAGGACTCGGGTGCACCGATGCTGCACGGGGCTCAGAAGGGCAGCGGCCTGCGGTACTACGTGTCCGACGACGCATCGCAAATCGACGACCGCTCGGACGAAGACCTGATGATGCGTCGGCGGGACCCCGGGCGATTCTGAGTGGAATGTCGACGCTGCTCGGCTCCGCTTGCGGTTGCATGCTCGCCCTCCTCTCGCATCGCCACCCCCACCACACATCAACTCTCCTCCCGGTAGACCCTCGCTCGCTCGCGACATACAGCATGGACTCGATTGGTGTTTCTGCTGCTGTAAGTACAGTAGACACAGAGCGGCTGCCCTCGCTCTCGATACGTTTGATACGGATACGCTCCCATATTCCTCTGATACCGTCACCCCATCCCACGCTGCTCTCCCGCCGCCGCCGCATGCTCGCGGAACCGAACTTTTGCTCTCGCTCATCTTTGTGCTTTCTCTTTTTCTTTTTCAGTTGGCGATGTCAGTGTGTACTGCGTAGTAGCGTATGTTCGAGTAATATTGGCTCGCGCTGTGCCTGGCATCCGCGGCTGTTCGTTCGTTTGTTCCCGAGAGCTTAGGTGTATCGCAGTAATCAACATGGTCAATTTGTAAGGATCTTCGGACCGTTGACAATCACTGTATTTACCGAGGCTGCAGGGTGGCGATGTTCACTGTGGTAATCTGCGACGCTCAAAGTGCTCGAGATACAGTAGTCTTGCAATTGGTGGTTATTGACGAGACGACGTTCGGGACCTAGGAAGAGGAGCAAAGTTGGCTTGATTGCGCGCTGCCTACGTGGTTTAGTTTTGAATGTCTCGTGGGGAGCTCTCAGATGTGATGTCCAGATCGGAAGGATTGGGAGCGAAGCATTTGTAGACTTTTGAATGAAAGCCGGAAGCAGATGGTAGACTCCGTGGCTGACCTTTATCGAGACGCAAAGATGGTGACCGTCGATCTTTTCTGTAGGTGGATGGCTGGCATGCTCACCAGTGCGCACGGTAGTACTTGCCTTCACATTTGTCATGCAGAGGTATGGAGGGTCTTCGCAAGTTTTTAGTTTGCCGTACTGACGGGCCTCCTCGACGAATGCGACCACTTGCCCGCCCCCTCACCAGCCCGCCGTCACCCTGAGTCGACAAAGTCACCCATCGCCCTCCCGAGTTGAAAGCGCGGTTTCATTACTCTAGATACGTATAGCCGGAGCCATGCCTACAGTATAGGTAGCGTTTCAGACTCGACGGTACCTCGCAGCCTCTGATCGCCAGTTGCGTGTATACAGTGGCTGCCAAAAATAATGGGACACCCGTCCCGGCGCCTTTATCCGTCCTCCCATGCCTCAACTTCGCACTT
>JAKLMY010000293.1:0-34472 GCA_022814645.1 Ganoderma meredithae | reverse complement strand
ACAGAAGAGAAGCAAACCTGTATACGTAGATACTGCCAATACACGAGAATTTAAAAAAAAAAAAAAAAAAAAAAAAAAAAAGACCATGGCCTCCCACATGGCTCTCGTCTGCGGAGTCCATCGTCTCATTGACCTCTATCCTGATTTTGATTAGAAAAATGTTGTGACATTCACTCTATAGGGAAAACCATGGAAGGTAATTGTGAGGTTCATATACAAGCACGCGATACTCGTTTTTTGAAAAAGCCGACACTTCCGAATGTGTTTGATTACAGAAAAAACTGCGGCTTCTTTCAAGCAGGGAATGCCATGATTTGTTCCAGGTCGCCGCATCTGTGAGTTGTTAGACAATACTTACTCATGACTAAATTTGCTTTGCTCGAACACGGCCCCTTCCAGCGCTATGACTGGTCGCAGGCAAAGGTTCTCCCTCAAACGCCTTCAATGTACAGTGCGCCTAGGAAAGTTCTCCGTCGTACCGTCAATGCATCAAAAGCTTCCATCGGACGGATCTTCCCGATTGGACATACTGGGAACTAACTGCGGCGACCACCTGCATCATGACCAGCTCTCATGCCCTCACCCACTCCTCTCGCAAGACTTCTGAGCCTTCTGTACTTCAACAGACATGGCCATCGCCGGGAAGCAGAATGCGAAGGAACAGTACGAGCTGAATTTGCTTTGCCTCGAGGACCCTTCCAGCTAACGTGACCATTAACCAACTACACAGACTCTCGTTGACGAGCACTCTGCGCATTCCCTGGCGGAGACCATGGTCGACCTCCGAATCGTGCCCTATCCAGAGGCACTATTCTCCGCGCCGCCTTCGCGGACCTGGCTCCCAGCGAAAATAGTACCCAACTACGACGGGGGCACCAGACGCATCCGCACGCTCTACGCGCCTCACAACGCCTCAGCCCCAATATGCGGTGTACCCAAGTCCGTTCTCACGCGGATCTTCACCGTCTGTGGGGTCTTCCGAGAATGGCGGGAGGTCCTGGTCCTCACCCACGTCTGTCGCGCGTGGAGGAACGTCGCCCTGGAAACTCCTCAGCTGTGGGGGTACGCTGTATCGTCGCTCCCCCAGCACGCGGAGATTTTGCCGCTCCTTCTGTCCCGGACCCGCAAGACGCATCCCGTCAGGGTCAGGACGATCCACATGACTGCGCAACGACCCGTCTGGGACGCACTCGTCCCGCACCTGTCGAAGCTGTCCTCGCTGTCCATCGTCGCGCAAACCGCAGAGGAGGCCGTGGAGGTGCTGGAGACGCTCAGGTCCACAGGCATGCCGTGTCTCACGGCCTTCGAGCTCGCGGGCACTCGAATACTGCACTCGCCTGCGTTTGCACAGCTCGCGCCGTGGCGGGACTCGGACTTTCCTGCCCTGCGGGAGCTGAAAATCCTGTGCTCCGTCTTCAGCAGTGTCGCGTTGGTGCGCTTGCTTCGGGCCCTGCACCTGGTGGCCTGGTCTGCCAACTCGGGGTATGTCAACGGCTTGGCGAGGTGTGCGGAGACGCTCGAGTCGCTCACCCTCGAGCCCCCGCCGCGGCACACACGCCGGCTGTTATTCGAGCATCCAGAGAGCCTGGGCGACCACCGCGTGCACCTGCCAAACGTCAGCAAGGTCAGCATCACCGGGGACGAGGGGCACGTCCGGGAGGTCTTCGCGTCGCTCGCCTTCCCCGCATCGGTCCACGTCGACCTCACTTTCTGGGACAGGGCCCCCGTCCCGCACCGCATCTACGACCTCCTCCCACCCGACATGGCCGGCATCACCGCGCACCCGCTCATAGACTCCCTGCAGCTCCGCTTCGGGAGCCGGACGCTGCACGTCGCCGTGCGGTGCCTCTCAGGCGGCACTGAGCAGCTCTGCGCCAGACGCTTCGTCCAGTCCCCAGCGGCGCTGCACGGGACGGTCCTCGCCTTCCACCTGCCGTCCGTGACCGCGCTCGCGGTGAACCTGACATCCGCGACGATGTTCGCCGCACCGCACGCGATGGTCGAGCCCGTGCTGCGCCTCGTGCGCGAGCTGTGGGACCTCGCCCGCCTCGAGCTGCTCGGCGCGACGCAGAGGGGGGCCAAGTTCCGCATCCTCGACGGCTTCCTGCGCCACCACGGCCACCCCGCGGCGGTGAACGCCGACGCGCTGATGGTCGCGTGGGCGGTCCAGCTCGAGTACGGGGTGGGCGCGGCGGCGGACGAGCTGGAGATGCTCGCTGAGGTCCTCGCGGCGCACCATGTGTCCTCGGGGGCGCGGCTGGCGCGGCTGGAGGTGTGCGTTACGACCGAGTGGGACCTGGACAAGTACAGGTCGTGCTATCGGGTGTGCGACCTGCGTCCGAACCGGATTTGGAGCGCGAGGGTGGCGAGGCGGTTCTTGGGCCGGCTGGAGCGGCTCGCGGATGAGGTGGTCATCCTTGGGGACTGGGAGAAGTATGCGGCGGATGTCGAGGAGGAGGACGAGTGGTACCGCGGTGGCGGGAAAGCTGCGTGGAAAGAGGCCGTGGCGAAGGGGACGTGCTGGGAGTGGGGGCCGGGTGGGGAGGTTGTGGTGACGAGGAATAGGATCGAGGGGCATATCTGCAGGTCGTGCCAGTGAGTGATGCTGTGAATCGGTATGTCCTCAAGAAGGATACTGACCAATTGACTGGGGACGGTGCAAATCGTCTGTGTCATGTCTTTGACACAATCGTGACCGTCATTCAGGCAAGCGGATGTAGACCCCAATACCTCCGATGACGAGGAGGAAGTGGTTGACGAAGCGTGATGGGAACGAGACAGTGGAGCGCGTTCGTGTTGTCGCTGTCCAGCCATCGAGACTTCATTGGAATTGACTTACGCAACTTTGCTGTGCGATACTGATACTTGAACCGACAATTGGTGTATTCTCGATTGTATGACCGTAAAAAGCGTTCCCCGCTGGACCGATGTCGGTAAAGGGACAGCAGAACTCGACTGCAGACATGTGGATGGAGGTAATATTGCTTACATTGCCTCGCGCTTACTTTCGCGAGTACGGGATACAAAGGGAGTGGCGGTGGAAGTTGCGAATGATGCTTCGAGAGTCGCCGTCCGAGCAAGTAAATACTCGAACTTGACTGCAACCGGTCCATATGATGTTCGAGGGGCTGTGCCGAATGTTTCCACGGATTTGATCGCCGCTTCCCCTTCCGCCACCCTCCGCCACCCCGAGGCTGCCCGAGCCCCTTCTCCTGTACTTCCAAGTATCTAGAGCTGAACGGCAGCTCAGTAATGCTGCCTGAAGGGGATGAATGAACTCTGCAACAGGCGTGCGGTACCATCGGTGAGTATTCACCGAGCAAGTCACCGCCCCGATGTGAGACGCGGAGGCGATCCCGCTTCTGAAAGCGCCTACGGCATTGCCTCGTTCTCGACATCCCGGCATTGACAACGATCGTTTCTCCGGGTTACAGCTCTACCACCACGTCTAATACCCTCCACGCACCCTCGCCGTCTTCCTCTCTGCCCACACCCCGCTCACAGCTGAAGCGCAGTTCCCTTTCACCATCTTTCCCAGACATCCACGCCTCCTACGTCATACATCGTTCCTCGGCTTCACTGCCTTAACTCCGCCGTCTAGCAATACCTCGGCCTCATTGGCGACAGCAGTCAGGGGGACACGCTGGCCGCTTCATGCGTTCTGCTCTCCTGTTCACCCGCAACAGCAGGAGAACATCGAGCCCACTCTCGTCGCCCCCGCGTCCGCACCGACACCACTTGCACGCTCGCGAGGTCCAGGCACGCAGAGGCATGTCCGCAGGTCAAGCCAAACCTGCAGCCAACGGTACCGGTAGGCCTCGGTCGGAGAAGTCGGGTTCATGGAGGCCGAATGCCGCTCGGGGCTTTTTTCTGTCGTTGGTCGCATGCTGGACAGCCGCCCTGGGCTGTCTCTCAAAAGCTGCTGTCTCGCTTGAGGGGAACCTGGATCGTGAGTTCGCACCTGCGCTGTCACTTGTGTTTCGACTCAGGGAGATGCACCTAAGGGCGGCTTGACATTGAGGGGAAATTGCGGAGACACGAGCAGGCTTCGAAAGGGCCAAAAGACTCTGGGATCCTACGCTATGACTTCGCACATGTAGCGAGGTGAGTCTTTTCCGCGCGCATATACGCTTATAATATCGCATCTCCCGCTTGGAAGACTATGGCTGTGGCTGTAAAAAGGGCATCTCGCTGCGTCTCGAAGCTACCTTATTCTTTCTTGGTAGTCCAGGGGTCAATGCTGCTCGTTGACTCTGGCCTCACCCTTCTTAAAATTTGAGATCTCAAACAGTATACGAGAACCAATTTTCCGAAACTTTTGGAGGCCTCGTTGAGAATCAGTGACTTTACGCTGCCCACCATGACTTCAGGAAATCGTTTCGTCTCAGGCCCACAAGGTCGTGAAGCCGGGCGGTCTGCACTGAGACCTGCACAGATGGAATGATTTCTTATATGTGGCCTCGGTGGTTTCATTATGGTGTTCTGCCAGCGGCCGAGGCCGTTTTTTACCTCACATCCTTCTGTCGGCGGCTTAGCCGACCTGAAGTGTGTTCATAATCGATCCTATGGCCGTAGCCATAGCTAGCTAGGTGTCGAATCCTACGTTCTCCATATTCTTTGCATGTAGGCAATGGTTTGGAGGCTCTCGCTCTTGCGCACTCCGGATTACTAATAGGCCTCCATGAACGGCTTGTAATTGCTTCTCCGAGCGACTTCACTTGGTATTGGGTATTCCGAGCGTCTATCCTTGGATAACCTCTGAGCTTGGCACTCCACTTCTAACGTGCCTCGAAACCCTGGAACAACGATTATATCTGCGATCACTTCGATGATGATCACGAACACATTTTGTTATTCTTCACGGGCGGATGTTCACGGGATTCTATTTGGGCATGTTAGGAATGAGTACAGCGAACATGGAGCCGTCACGAACATGATCGTTAGGTCACGGAGACAATGCTAAGATCACAAACTCTTACGGTTGATATCTGTCAGTCCGTTAACCATCAAGGATGCCACCATTTTATGTTCTGCGAAGCGGCGTATATATCCATCCTTGTTTGCTACTTGGTACAAGTCAGGACATGACAAACCTCACTGACCAGCAATGACCCAGCAGAAGACGAACATCAAGAGGTCGTGATGCCTGTCCCTTCCGGGTATTGGTCGTTTTTCGGGTTGTATGACGGCCACAACGGTGGGGCGACCAGCAAATGGCTAGCTAGCAACATGATCCCGGCCGTCGCCGGTGCGCTCGCCGACCTGTATTCTCGCCTCGCGGGCCCCAGCCGTGTGCCTTCCGACGCCTGCAAGGTCCCCGTCCCAGACTCGTCAGATGTTGAAAAGACGCTGAAAACGACCTTCCTGCAACTCGACGAGGATATCTGCCACCATCCTCTTCCGGCCGTCTTCGCTTCCAAGTCCAAGGACGCTGCTGCAAACCTCCTAGGCCCCGCTTGTGCCGGCTCCTGCGCATTGCTCTCGTTCTACGACTCGCATTCCCGACTACTCCGTGTCGCGCTGACCGGCGACTCGCGCGCCGTCTTGGGCAGACAGCGGGTTAACGCGGACGGCGACCTCAAGTACGACGTATACATCCTCTCCACCGACCAGAACGGCCTCAACCAGGCGGAGGTCGACCGCCTGCACGCTGAGCACCCTGGCGAGGCCGTCGTGCAGAACGGTCGGGTACTGGGGATGGGCATCTCACGCGCCTTCGGCGACGCACCGTACAAGTGGATGCGCGACGTCCAGGATAGGCTCAGGAAGGGGCACCGCAGCAGGCCGCTCCTGCCCGAGGTCAAAACGCCCCCGTACCTCACGGCGGAGCCGGACGTCACAGAGATCGATGTGAAGCCCGGCGACTTCCTGATCATGGCGACAGACGGGCTGTGGGAGAGCCTGACGAGCGAGGAGGCGGTTGGGCTCGTCGGGCTGTTCAAGGAGGCACAGCGGAACCGGTTCGGGACGCGGGAGCCGGTCGGGGGTTACTCGCCTGATGCGCTGCCGGTGTGGATGGCGGAGCGCGATGACACGGTGCGGTACAAGCAGTGGGGTGCGGAGAAGCGATTCGTGATGTCAGACGGGAACGCGGCGACGCATCTGCTGAGAAACGCGCTCGGGGGTGCGGACAAGGACCTGACGGCGACCTTGTTGAGTATGCAGACGCCGCGGTCAAGGAAGTACAGGTACGCTGATCCGATCTGGAGTCATTGCGTCATGCTTACAAGCATTGCCGGATATCTCCAGGGACGACATGTCCGTCCTTGTTGTGCTCTTCGCTGAAGAAGATAGCCGGCGCTTGAAAGGCCGGTGAACCAGGCAGGGAGGCTCTTGTATTCGCGGATTCTCTTGGTATGTCCGGTCTCCCCGCAGTTTGTTGGGTCAGGGTTGGTTGATGGCGCATATAGGTTTCCAACTCTACACAGACAGCACTAATCGCTGTATATCTTGCTATGTGGTTTCCCCGGATGACCGTTGTCCCTTTTTTGGCACCTAACTTATACCACCATTTCCGGAGACCTTGCATTCTTCAAATGTATCGCTACATCTGTCTCGCTCATCTATACATCCTCTGCCATTGCTTTCTAGGCCATTCCAGGACCCTCCACGCTTGTGTGAACGTCCATCCCGGGGCCTATAGGCCCGCTTTGCGGGGCGGTCAGCAGGCGTTGTCTCCCGTCTCGTGGCTGCCGCGAACGATGCTGACGAAAGAAATCCGCGCGGTCGCCCCGTGCCGATGCGAACGTCCCCACACCGAACCGGCTCCGCGATGATACCGCCGGCAAGTCGCAGCGGTGAGTGAAACGCTGTTCCACTTCGTGCGTCTTCTGACCTTCTCCTCCACTGACAAGGTTAGGCCCCAAGGGAGACGGGCGCGAGATAAATGCGACCTCCCGCAGATTCGCGCTTCGACTAGGGCAGAGTTGACGTATGTACGGGTCTATCCGTTGCGCTCTGTCGTGCATGGGCATACCGCGCTCTCGGTAGCGCGATCTCTCCGGGCTCTCCGCCTTCCCAGGTACCGACAAAGGTATGCACTGCAGCGGGTTCTCACCACTAGAACGCGCGCTGAGTGCGAAACGCCATGTCTCTCCCGGTGACTCATCTGCACGTCTCCCGGGCACCCCATTGGCGACGACACGGGCTCCCAATTTGACCGTCCTAGTGCAGGTTGGCTCGCGGTGGGCGGACCCTCGGCGCAGAAGTTTTCATGTCCTGGGAACGACGCGCGTGGACAACCACACCTGGAAGAAGTTGTCCCCCGAATGGCGTGCACGACGGCATGGCGATTGCCGGCGCACTCTTGAGCATTCAGTCGGGGACCGATGCTGCGCATGGGTGGCCGTCAGGTGAGTGCGGGACTAGTGGGGGAGGGCCCGTTGAACGCTTTCTGACGTTCTGTCTCAAGGCGCGGCGGACGGATGGAGTGTGCTTCCACAAATGCCATGTTTGACGGCACAAGCCTGTTTTTGACATTATGTTTCGGGCGGGACAGAGGGCGTGGCGAACATGCTTTCTGTATGTCATGGCCCAGCGTCCAGCGGATATCATTCACTGGGACAATCCCGGCTTTCGGCTCTTGTAAAGGACCACCCGACGTCGTAAGTCTCCAGCTTCTATTTTGCTACTCAACCTGCTCAAAAACCCCGGCGGATCGACCGCTTCGGAGGGTTCATACAAGCGATGGGTTCCATCAGCCAGTGACGTAGATGAATTGAGCGTGCTCAGCCACAAGCATAGTGAGACACCTATTACGCAGCACTGGGTACATTGGCGGGAGCCTGGTCCCTTCTTCCCCAGTGGACATGAGAAAGTCGAGCGGATAGGGGACGCGCTGTCTGCCACAACGGGTTAGAGTGAATCGTTACGGAAGTGGCCGGCGTTCAGTAACACGACACCCAAAGTCACTTCGATTCGCTGAACACTGGAGCCAGAAGCATCGGTGAGAAACTGTTGTTGCGGTCTGGCAGGTTGCAACGACTGGCAGTTCCATTACTGACATGGACTCTGACTGAGAAAAAGAGAATTGGCAGACCCTTTCAGCGAGACATGCGAAGTGCAAGCCAAACGAAAGTCAATCGCATAGAAGGCCTGCGCAGTCCCGACCCTGGCAAGCGGGGCCTTTAGGCACCACAGATACGTGAGCCTCTCGCCTAGATTACGCCGCAAACGGACACACGAAGCCTAACGGTCTTTGCCGTCTCAATGCGGGCATCCGGTTGCCGAGGTTGTTCCCAAGTTCGTAGCATCCGTGGGCAAGTTAATAGATACCGTGGCTTGTACGACAGGCGCGATACGGACGATTGGAAGCGAATGATGATCGTTGGAAGGAATGTTGTTCCCCACCATACAGGGCAGGAGATGCATCCAGGCGCCGCTGAGCGACGTTCATTTATACCCCGGTGCCTTTATAACACCACTTCCGACCTAAATATGCCCTCGCCTCTGAGGGTGCACTTGGACCTCCGCCCTTCCCCATCGCAACTTCCAGCCGCGTTCGCCCTGCGTTGGCAAGGTTCGTGTTTACGCCGCCTCTCCGGGTGCTGACGATGGAGACTGACAACGTTGATGATCAGGAACGTCTTAATGCCGCTCTCGCTCGAGGGTCTGGAGGCGCATCCGGGGATGTACATCGGTCCTGCCCTCGTCAGCCTCACTCTTGAGTCTGTTCAGACAGGCATCTTGATCAATCAATCGTTAACGTTCTGGGAGCGTGCGGAGAGGGAGCTCGGAATGGTCCGCGCAGTGGTATCTTTTGTCACGAGCATTGCGTTGTGAGCCTCGTCCTATCCCATTCTCCCCATCCGACGCCCACCGTTTGTCGGTCCTTCGTCGGACATAGTCTGCAGACGTCCTTTAGCTTTTACACGTCATGGCGGACGTTCGTGGATAACTTTGGGAACTGGGTAAGCTTCATTGTCCTCTTCGACTCTTACCAGGTAGCAAACCCGGAATTCAGTACAGCAGCGTGGACTTTGTTTGGGCGGATAAGATCCAGTCTACGCTCGTGAGTATCTTCCATTCTGGCGACAATGCCTTCGTACATCTCGGAGACTGATACCCTTTCATAGACCGTTTCGATGGCCGCGCCCGTGCAGGCGTTCCTTATATGGAGGTGTTGGACTGTACGCTTTCAGCAGCTTGGAGTGTGCACCTCATTTAGTGTTCTGACTAGACCCATGCCCCCTAGCTCATCAACCATAATCGCTACGTTCTAGTTCGTCGTCGATTGATCCTCGCCGCACGACACACGGGCTCATCGTGACCAGGCTACGTTACTACTGCTCTTGCTAACATCAACAATTGCCGGCATCATGGTCACTGTTGAAACATTCCAGTCACACTTCGGCATAGTTCAGGTTGACGAAGGCACCCTCCCTAAGGTTCCAGTATGTTGCTTATTTGAACTGCCTCTTGCACTATTTCCAAGCTGAGATTCGTCGGTAGATTAATATCACTTGTGCGGCCGCTCTCTCGAATACCATGGTGATCACGTCGGCGAGCTAACGATACGGATATTCTAGTTGTGCTCAGTCTTACAAGCTCCGCATGTCCGTCATATTTCCTCATGATGACCAGTACTTCCTCATCATTACCTTCTCAGTGCTCGATGTGCTCGTGACTGGTATATGTGAGTGCCCACTTTATTTGCACCATGGATCTCCTGAGACTATGACTGGGGACTAGTACTCACGTACCTCGCCCATTCGAAACAACATGTCACATCTTCGAGGTTCCGCCGAGTCAGTTCCTGTTTCAAGTAAGGTAACTACACTGTCGACTTCGCTGACATGGAATGCACAGATTCTGCGACGGCTCACTGTACTGATATGGGAGGCCGCTCTCCCTCCCTGTATATGTGCAATCCTAACGGTTGTCACGTACCTAACGCTTGTGCGTCCTTCATCTTCTGCCCCCCGGTATAGTGCATGTAGTCACACGGTCTACAGGTTGATGAGAATTATTGGGACCTGACTTTCCAGGCCATTCTGGGGAAGCTTTATGTCATCTCATTGTTTGTCACACTGTGCGACGTGTTCACATTCGATGGCGCGCGTGGGTTCCATCCCAAGCTGATTGATTGTCCACTCAGGAACGGGCGTGCTGAATTGCAAGGCAGTCCTGTGACCGGGTTCTCTACCAATCGACTCTCGAATTTGGCTTGGGGCCTAAGCACGCCAATTCGAGTAGGTGTATGTACATTTCGGCCATTTGAATATTCCTTGTCTGACTACGGAAGCATCAGATCCCGACAGATACGGAGAGTGGAGGGGCGTCGAATACCCAAGGAGACGGACGAAGTGCAGTCGATACCCCTTGCGAGGCAAATCGGGTTGCTGTCGCATCGGCCAGGGAGAAGCCTTGATAATATCGTACTGATCACCGACGTTCCCTGCATGGCCAGTGTTTCCCTGCGTTTGCTGATGCCAGTAGAACACGTCGATAACTCATGCTTATTTGTTGGTCAGTCCGGAAGCGAGCACCCTATTTCTCTTTCAATAAAAGGGGAACCGTAAGGGTCTCCCGCAACGCGGCAGCGAATTCATTCATTGTACGGCTTGCTGCAATATTGGACCCTCTAACATCGAGAAATACTGCTCTGTGTCATCTGCCCGGAGTCGAACTCCTCTACGGACAGACACTCGGAATTTCGATTCTTGCCGGCCTGACGCATGCGGATCTATCATCCTGCAAAAATTCACGCACAAAGTTTTGATGAGTTCGCGGCGGTGCTGGTGAACTGTACGGCTCATCAGGTGCTGCGAGCTAGTAAGACGGCCGGGACTAGGAGTCCGGGATGCCAAGTGCCTAGTGCAGCACTGTATGCAGTAATTCAACATGGTCAGCGACGAGCGTGGGTGACGGCAAACGAGACCATAGATGAAGGTTGAGGATATCTGGTTTTATGCAAACATTGAACATCATAATCTTCGCATACAGCACGGTGTAGACTAAAAATCATGCTAATGTACAAACAAGTTGCGATCACTGTGAATATTGTCGAACAAATTCGGGGACACCGCTCTCTAGAATTATCATACACCACGGAGCCGTATGAACAGTTCTCTAGTCGTCGTCGAAGCAAATATCAGCCCTAGCATACAGGTCAAGGTACGTACTCGGAGAGTCTTTCGTACACCTCGCGCGATATCTCGAGATATGGCATGTACTGTTTAGGCTTTATTAGAAATGGTTGTAATATACGCACTCATAAAGTCACTCACCGATAGGTCAGCCTCGTCGTCCATCGTTGGACCAACCGCATTACCGATGTCCTCGATGAGGGTGCGCATATCCATCTGAAGCTGTGGAGCTTTAGGATGCAAGGTAGGTTGCAAGTTCAATAGTACTACTCACATATCTCCATATATTCCCTATGGTAGCGATCTTATCCGCAATGCCCGTTACGTCCTGTTGTGTCTTCCTGAGATCCTTCTCGCACCCTTCCATGTCGTCAGTGATCTGACTCTGTCGTAACGATGTCTGAGCCTTTTCGGTCTCGACCTCTGTGAAATGAAGGTCATGGATGCCATTTTATGATATGACGCGTCCAGTGGTTCGACTGACCTAATTTCTGCTTGACTAGGTTGCTATACTGCGTGCCCACATACCCAGCATAACACCCAGTACCAACTACAACGGCCGCGATAGCACGCTGTTCGCGGCAAAGGATTAGTAAGTCAAGAAGCATTCTTCTTTTAATGCCAGAAAAACGCACCGTAGAGGCCGCAAAGAATCCCAACACGCCCAGCGCCAACAAACCGACAACACCAACCACCAACCGCCGTTGCTTGCGTGTCTTCGTATCCAAAAATCAAATCAAATCAGGTTCATGGCTATAGGAGACTATCGAGCATACCAACTCCGACACGCTGATCACATAGTAAACAGTAAAGCCGACTGAGATCATAAGGATACGGAACTCACCTCTCAAGTCTGCTGTCCAGATTCTGCATTTCGTTTTGAATATATTGGAGTTCTTCATCCAACCGCTTGCGTACTGGGTCATGAGCGTTCTCGAGGTCACTCTTACCAAACGAACGAATGTCGTCAACAAGTGTTCTCAAGTCCCTTTCCATCTCGTCCGCATCCTGGACCTTTCTCTCCAGTTTCTTTTCGTTTGCATACCACAATCAGTCTCCTCGCTCTCGGAGGCACGCGCAGGGGGACTTATATTCAGAAAATACTGTATCTTGGCTTTCAGGTCCTTCAGCTTGGATGGATCTGCGCTGGTGAGTTGGCGAAGGATGGCTATGTAGTCTGTCCACAGAATGGTGAATACAGCCTGTGGTCGACTCGGAGCCCAGCACCCCTTGAAGCAGCTCACGTTTCATCATCGACGATGCGTCGACGGCGGTTTCGCAGCTGCGCTTGATGATATCCTCGAACCTCTGCCGCGACGTTATTCTCATTTCATTGCACCAGTCAACGCAGCACTCACGTCGGCGTACTCACGCCATGTCGGACGCAGCCTGAGAACTTGGCCTGTCCGGGTGGTGAACTCTTCTTGGTCGATTTTTAGGAGCACGTCGGACACGGAACCAAAATTCGTGCGGATGATTCTGATCGACTCCGTGAGGTCGACGATGTTCGCTCTGGTCCGTTGAGCACCAGTCCGAAGTCGCAACACAGGGTTGTCCTGGCGGGGCTGTTCGGTTGCGCCATTGCCAACGCCGCTAGCGCTTCCCTGGCCCGCATCGTCGACCGTCGTGGATGCACCCGAATGGACTGGAGGTAGGGCGCTCTGGACCGGTCTGCATTGCGTAGGAGGGAAGGATGGGGAGTGGACAAATCAGGGCGCTGGAGGCCCCCGTTTAAACTGGGGGAAGGAGCACCATGCGACCGCGTCCGTACGCCCTGACTTGGACAGAAACACTATCGAGTTGCGTGCTGCATGCTCCCATGATGGGCGCACTGCTTGCAAGACCCGTACCAATGACCAGGCTCCCCTCCGTGCACGTTCATCCCCGTAAGGTGCAAGATGCCGTGCTGGCTGGCCCAGAGCGGGGCACGAGGGTGTCGACGATCGCATAGAAGCCACCGACATTACCGCAGCGACCACAACTGCTCGCACGGGACCCGCAGCACACAAAGAAGCAGAATTCTGGGACGGCGCATCTCTCATCTCCGCTCCTGTCCGCACGGCACAGAATGCTCGTCGGTCTGCGGATGTACAAGGTTTACGAAGTGCCTCCGTCCCAGACTCGGATCTCGACGTGAGCGAGCCTTGGCGCACGATTTTCATAAGCCTGTGGAGAATGCGGCGGTCTTCGAACCTTGAGCAGCGTGGTGGTTAGGTTTGCTTATCAGCTACAGCTGCAGCACAAGGCATTGTGCCCTTCAGGCTCAGGGCTCTCGCCTACAAGCATACGACGCTCCTGGCCTCCCCTCCCCCGCTGCACCATCCGCCCACAGCTAACGTAGAGATGGAACAACCCCCTCATGGACCCCGGCGAGGACTGACTCACCAACTCATAGTGCCGGAATTCGTTAACAACGTTGTGAAGCTGAACAACACCGCCGAACGGATACGCGGAGGGCTGGTGGACCAGTGCAAGCCGATGCTCAAACGATGCCTGGTAGATCCCGAGGACACTGGCGTGATAGATCGCTGGACAGACCGGTGCGAGGTAAGCCAAATTCCGAATGCAGTCGGTGTACACACCTCAGGCTCTCGCACCGCACTCAAGGAATACGATGACATGCTCCGCATGTCGGAGAAGAATGCCATCAAGCTCGTTGGTTTGATTCACTGTGAGTGACGTGCGGATTGGAGTCGCCTCGTGGATGCCCGGACGCTTACCTCCGCGTCCAGTGAACCTCGCCATGCAAAACGAGGCACGCGCGAAACCCCTCCTCGAGACCGAAAGCACGGTCCGCGGCCTCGCCGGGCTGAAGGAGGCGAGTGCGAGCCTGCAGAGTGCGCGGCGGTTAGCGGAACTGATGCTGAGACTCCTCGTGACAGCAACTCGCGACGCTCGCCATCGACCAGAGTCCGGATTTCGCTCGTCTCTGCAAACTCCTCGAAGAGACTGGAGAGGAGGTCGACCGTTCGTTCAATGCCCATGTAGCTGCCGCTACGAGGGAGTACAAAAGTGCAGAGGCGGCATGTCTAGCCGTCGCTGAGCAAAAATATGGCCTTCAAAACCCGACCGAAGATGAGTGCATTCGTGGTGTCTGCACTGGAAAGCCGAGTGTACATTCTCATGTGCACCCCCGTGCCGCGCGTAATGCGCGTGCACCGCCATCGTGGATCTACAGCGCCTCCCAATGGGTCACATCCTTCATTTGGGGGGCGACGGACGGGGGGCATACGACCACAGGTTCGTCATGAAATCGTGCATATTCTGTCGGAGATGATCATTGGGCATGCAAACCAAACAGACGACCCGAGTGGGCGGCACAATATGGCACAGCGGAAATTGCTTGAGACGAAGACATGGGCAAACGAGCTCGAGCGAAACCGGAACGACATCCGCGAAGCACTGGAAAACATCCGAGGGGCCTTGCAGACGCAATCGGAATTGCTCCAGATCGTCTTCTCAGAGGTCACATCCAAGGTGCGACGGGGATTGTGATGCTGATACTCGGGGCCCCCTGCGGAAAGAAGACTCACTGATATTCGGTGCTGCACAGCTCGCAAAGCAGTCCGACGAGTACTTGGAAGCTTGTCGCAACATGCATATGGCGGGTTCCCAGGTGCGGTACCGATGCCAGTGACACCTTGTGCTGGGGAGCTGAATAGTGAGTGCCGTAACGACGAAGGCGAACCAACTTGCCTTTCACAACGCAAGACATCGGTTCCTGTCGACGTCCGGAGCGTGGAAGGAACGAGCTGCTACGCTGACGGATGAGTACGCGAAGCGGACGAAGCAAGGTACGATCTCACTGCTGTATAAAGCCGTCTCCTTTGCTGAACTGCGCCTAGGTCCTCGTGATCGCGGCTACCTCAGGCTGGACTGTCGCCGCTCAGCAATGATTAGCGCATCCATCCCGACACATTGCACGGTACTTCAATGAGCGAGATCTACAAGTAGTATGCATTTTGTAACGTACGATGCTTCTTGGGTGCGATCAAGCTGTAACATACGCATACACCCTACGGATGGAACGAGGAACTTGAAGAGGGAAACGGTTGCGCCTTTGCCGCACGCGGCACTAGGCCACGCGGGTAATGCTGGGGAGCTGCAAGCGATGGAGCGCCCATGGTTGAGGACCACTTATCCTCTGCAAGTTGGCACAAGTACTCAGGTGCCTCTACCATCTACCATGACCTGGGCCCTCTAATGCGCTGCGCTGTAGTTTTCTCCACAAACGATCTCTTCTGTCGACACTCGAGGTGCAAGTCTTCCGCATTGGACACGTTGGCCGTGCATATCGAATCCTCCCCGTCTGTCAATACAAACGTCCCGGCTCGGGCAAGCATGAAACTGGTGTTCTGCGTACGTCGCTAATTTGTGATCCTGGGGCCTCGGCACTCGACGTACGTATCCGTTGTTTCAGGAGCTGAGTAGGCGAGCTTCATGGATGACGCGCGCCGACAACTGGTGCGCCACGTCCAGCAGCGCCTCCCCAAACGAACCTCGTAGCCGACGCGCGCCCCGCTCCAAAATTGGTCGCGCCGACGGCTATGTTCGGTGAACACGCAATCGGGTCGTCGAACAGCAGGCGTGAAGACGGTGAAACGCGCGGTGGGCGTGCCGTCGCCTGGTGAAGCACAGCGCACGGGCCTCTCTAGGACGCATATAAGGCGAAGGAACTGCGAGCAGCACTTCAGTGCACTCACCTCTCCACTCGTCTTCAGACCTCGAATTCCATCTGACCCTCATCCAACCCCCCATCTTAACACCATGTTCTCCCGCATCGCCGCCACCTCCACCCTCGCCTTCGCTGTCCTTGCGGCCGCCGCTGACAGCTGCAACACGGGCTCCATGCAGTGTTGCAACCACGTCGAGGATGTGCGTCTTACTCCCTCTATCCTGCTGCTCTGAACCAAGCCGCTGTCGTTTACTGACAATATTCCCTCTTCCCCCGTTGCAGTCCAAGTCTGCCTCCAGCTCGGCGCTGTTGACCGCGCTCGGCCTCAACCTGCAGGACATCACGGGCCAGATTGGCCTCGGGTGCTCGCCGCTCTCCGTGATCGGCGTCGGTGCGGGCAACTCATGCTCGGCGTCGCCTGTGTGCTGCCAGAACAACAACGTCGTGAGTAATTCTTTCTTTCCGCTCAAAGCGAAGCAGGAAATAGCTAACTGCTCCACTTTCGCGTCGTGTCCGGCGTCCTTGTAACAGGGTGGCCTCGTCTCGCTCGGCTGCGTGCCTATTTCTCTCTAGACTGCGGTGGTTTAGATGCTCGCCTGATGTGTTACTTTACGATCTGTTAATGACGGAGCTTCGGATTTGCGCACTTTGTGGCCCGCCGTGTGACGAACGAAAGCGAAGAGTTGGCCAGGGGAGCGGCAATTGGTGCCCTGACGGTATTCGAGTAAGTATCGTTCCTTAGTAAACAACGAAATGTGAACAGCACGATAAGGGAATTTGGATGTAAGACATTATTCGCACATTGAAGTGCGCTCTCGCATTTCGTTGAATGCGAAGGGAGTCGTAGTCAAGTGAGTGCTGTTGCGGCCGCAGCGCCGTGACGTCGCGTGGGCGTCTTATGCCGATCCGGTGCTGCATGTCGGACCGGGCGCGGACCGTGTATAAGGGATTAAGCCGTGACTGAGGAGTGATTACTTTTTTCATTGACGACGCTGCGCTGGCCACCCGCATCGTCGCCCACGGTCGAAGGATGTCCTCGAGATGGAATGGGGTCTGAAGACCAGGAGATCAATCCCGAGGATATATATGCGAAAACGCGGTACGCCTGCTCAACTTTCCCTTACTTCCGAGGGCAGAAGTTGCAGTCCGCTGACGACAGGTTCTCAACGACCTAAGTAAGGAATTTCGGAGGGTTCACGATAACTACCATGATACATCACGATGGCTTGGTGAGACGGGATTGATATGCGACCCTGGTACGGTAGATCACCGCCCCCTCGCAGTGCTGTATCTTGCCTAGTCGGCTAATGCCCCCCAGTCATGATGGTCCCGGTCTCATGTAGTATCGCGAGTCCCCTTGGAGTAGTACCTATTGCACCCATATCAAACCTGACGCGGTGGTTAGTCTACTTTCAGTGTCAGAGAGGAGATTGTAAAACTGGGCCACTCAACCTTGATGGCCCCCCACAGTCGGCTCTCCGATGGCAGTCGACCTCTCCGACAGGGCTGTAGTCCTTGAATTCCGTTGCGAGCGTCGTGGTGGCGTTTGGATTCCCAAAACAGCCTCTACTCTATGGGGAATGGCAGTCCTGAGGCTGGTGCCCATGTCCGTCATCGCGGAGGCCCTCACGATCCAGTACGCGCCTGCGATCCTGGGCATCATCTCCATCGTCTTGTGGCTGTCCATGAACACCGGTTGGGTACGTCGTCGCGTCTTAATAGATCTTGTCTGCTGATAATCTTGTGTTCTCGGCTGCTCGCCGTCCTGACGCCCTCCAAGTCTTACTTGGTCGACATGCTGCCCGACTGCAGTGCCGATTCGGTTGCAGCCAGCACGTGAGCATGAATATTCATATTCTGCGTCCAAGCTCATGCTTGAAACTGGACACGGTCTCTGAGTCACTTGAGTACATCGGTGAGCAAGTAGGTAGGGCCCGTGTGTTCACGCGCACTTGACGCGCACTAACACGACCCACCTCCGCCGTTAGACCAAGCCTGCATAATCCGCGTTAGCATGCATCTTCGCAGAGAACGGCGAGGAGCTCACCACGCAGGAGCATGAAACTCTATTGGTACCACTTCTGTGAATGGCGAACGTGGAAAGAATGCAAGTACGGATCGGCTTTCAATTCCGAGTCTGTCGCTTTGTCTGCTGCGGGATAAACTGGTGACAACACCCGACACTGCATCCGATCTGTGCTTATCGGCTTCCAAGCGTGTTCACCTGGTGTTGCATTTCGGACAACAGGATCTCGGCAAATTATGATTCGCCTTTTGTACAAAAATGATGAGGGTTCTGGCGATCCAATCATACACACTGCACGTAAGTAAACATATCGGTGCCGAGCGCTCTGCAACACCTCTGATGACTCGAACCCGAACTAACGATCTTTTTGACCGCACGATTGGGACGACCGCGGACCCAAGCTTTTCCTTGCTCCCGGCCTCCACTTCCAGTACCACCAGTAGTGGTGCCGGAGCAGTGAACTGGCATTGACAGACATGGCCACACCAACAGAAGAGAGTCCATTGCTAGTCCCATCTTCTTCAGATCAGGATATCTCGAAACACGATCAGCTGTATGAACGCTTTTCTCCATCCCAGAAACGCACCATCGTAGCCCTGATCAGCTATGGGGCTTTGATACCTTGTGAGTGCTTTAACATAGCCATTTCGAGCCGAATCAGAATTAACATGTTCCGTGGGCTACATTCGACCAGTCTTGGCTACTGGGACGTTCATTCCCTGTATTCCGGAGATCGCGAGGGAGCTTGATTCCACGGGCGCGATTATCAGGTGCGAAGGCATCCGTTCAATTCTCCCAGCGCCCGCGTTCTCCCTTCTGACCTCCGGACTTCAAAGCCTTGCAGTGAGCTTATCCCTGGCCACCGCTGCCCTTGGCAGTCTAACGTGGGCGACGTATTCCGGCACATGTGAGTAGGCTGGGGCGGAGGACACTCAGGACCTCCGGAATCGGGACTCATGATGCACCGTCTGATCCCCGCCTCCGTAGATGGCCGTCGCTTCGTGTACCTTAGGTCACTCCCGTGCCTTTGCATAGGGTCGCTCGGGGTTGCGAACTCCCACTCCGTGCCCACGGTCATGTTCTGGCGCGTCGTGCAAGCTTTCGGTGCCTCGAGCGCGGCGTCCGTCGGTGCCGGAGTCATCGGCGACATATATCGACTCGAGGAACGAGGGCACGCCATGGGGCTCTTTTTCGGGGTGCGTCATGCTGCATGCGTTTCGCGGGTCACGTTCGCAGTGATGCATTAATATTGTTCATGTCCGGTGCGTCTTCGTTGAATTAGGCTTCGCTCCTCGGGCCAGCAGTTGCCCCCCTGTGCGGAGGCCTCGCCACGCATTATGCCTCATGGCGCTATGCCCAATGGGGCTTGTTCGTCATGGGCATTACCGCGATCATACCGATGGCATTATGGCTCCCGGAAACTCTAGATCCGGAAAAGCTCGACACGGTCAAGGTCGAAGGGAAAACCGTACTCAAGGTTCTTAATCCCTTCGCCGGCCTTGCGTTGTTGCGTAGCCCAACCATTCTCGTCGTGGTAAGCAGCGACTTCGCTTTCACGACCATGCCCTCTGCTAATGTTTTTGTTTCTCAGACTCTCGCGGGGACAACTGCCCTACTGACTGACTGGGGTATGTCGATGCTCTGAACGTCGCTGCGCTCAACTGACACCTCCCAGTTTTGATGGTCCCTCTCTCTTACACCGTCGTAAGTCCCGTAACTTATGGGTCTCAGAAATTACAACTTACGTGTCCCCAGGGGGAAGCATATGGAATTTCAAACGCAGCGATCATCGGAGCACTCTTCATCCCCCTCGGTATAGGGAACATGGGCGAGTTCAACTTCCCCTTCACCCTGCTCTGCGGCATCCTCACTATAGGGAATTCAGTCGGCGCCCCGCTGGCTGGACATCTATCCGACAAGGCTATCATCGTCTGGCGCGAGCGTCGCGGTGGCGTCTGGGTGCCTGAGGACCGTCTCCGCGCGGCAACATGGGGAGCGGCCTTCTGCGTTCCTGTGTCCGCTCTCGCGGCAGGCCTGACGATGAAGTTTGTCCCCGGGCTCCCCGGAATAGGGATCATGCTCGTCTGCCTGTTCCTGAACGGCGTGGGAGTACGTCCGCCTCAGGCTTCACAGCGACACATTGGCGGCAGAGTGCTCATCCTGGGTGGAATGTTCGCAGGTTGACATCGTTCTGACGCCATCTTCGTCATACTATGTCGACATCTTACACGACAGGAGCGCCGAAGCAATGGCTGCAAGCTTGTGAGTACTTTGTGTGCACTCGTTTGCAGAGGGTTGGCCTTGCTGATAGCTACTCGTACCGTACCATAATAGCGCGTGCCGCGCGTTCATCCTTGCGTTCGCGACGGCATGGACGTTCCCCTTGATCAACACTCTTGGAGTCCTCGCTACAAACACACTGTTGGCACTGGTCGCGTGGCTGGGCTACGGGTGGGTCTAGTTTCTCGATAATGCGCACTGTCCCGTCATTACTGAGCACTGTCTTCAGAATGATTTTGTTTACAATCAAGTATGGAGACCGCATGCGCGCTTGGGTAGACATCGGGTACACAACCTCGAGGGATACTTGCTAGAAACGGGATTGGCATCCGCGACACCTTGCTTACCGACCCTTACGATTTTCATGAATAGAAGGGCTTATAGATTCCGCCCCTTTTGCCAGGGTTTCTTACATTTGCAGCGCGCTGAAAACAACCCAGAAGAAATCTCCCCGAGATAACACGGCTTGGGATTGGTAAGGCAAGTAGCATCAACTAACAGCCAGAATTCATGCAAACAGATCCCGAGGCGGAGTCTATGCAGGTGGGTCCCCCTCCCGATATCATCCTGAAGTGCTCGTTTACCGTCCAGCTCCGCCGAGACGCGTCACGACCGTCAGACGACTCGGACGCAGAAACATGGAGTTCAATCAAGTTGTGATTGGACTGGGCACTGAAACGCCGGCCTAGGCTATACATCTGCACTGTAGCGAGCAAATCATGCGAGGCTCCACGTTGACACGTTGACGCGTCAACATGCGACGAGGCGAAGGCTGGGCGGTGCATAGTCGACTCTAACCGACCGACCGCAGCGCTCGGAGAACTCCAAGCCCGAACTAACTAGCAAGCGTAGCGGGCTTTGCCTAGGGTTCAGAGAGGTGAAGAGCAGCGCATGAGCCTCCGCTGGACGCATATAAGACGTCGGGGGACGAGGAAGGATGGCCCATCAGCAGTTGAACGCACTCGCTTCTCCATTCACCTCCAGAACACTGCACTCTCTCTCGCCCGCTCCAGCACGTCCGGACAATATGTTCGCTCGCCTCGCGGTCGTCTCTGCCCTCGCCTTCGCTATCCTTGCGGCCGCTGCCGATAACTGCAACACGGGTTCCATGCACTGCTGCAACCACGTCGAGGACGTACGTCCCTTCCTACTCTCCAGAGTGTGAGTCGGGCTGTTACGGACGCTGACAAGCAACCACTTCCAGTCGAGCTCCGTTTCCGGATCCGCTCTCCTGTCGGCGTTGGCGGAGATCGGGGTCGACGTGCAGGACGTGACTGGCAAGATTGGTCTCCAGTGCTCGCCGCTGTCCGCGGTCGGTGTGGGTGGCAGCAGCGCATGCTCGGCGTCGCCAGTGTGCTGCCAGAACAATAACGTATGGCACATATAGTGGGTAAAAAATAGAGCGTGGACAAGGTAAGAGAGTGGAACCAATTATGCAGTCCACAGAATGTACATCTTGAGGTGTGCATCAAGCTGCACTGAAGATAATTGTGTCGACAAGTGGGTATGTATGCATGGAGAAAGCAAGATGAAGGTCGTCCAAGCCCCAGGCCATCCTTTGCCAGTGCCAAATCAGGACCCACGATCCGACCGCCATCCCGTGACAGAGCCCCGAAAAGTTGTGGCTACGTTTCTCGCCTTGCGTCGATCAAGCCATGTAGAGCTTGTCAAAACATTTATTCGAGGAGCTTGGTGCAGAATGGAGGGAAGCGACACTCATTGACGCCTATGGCGTTCACGGAACTTGCTCCTTTTTAACCTCTTGCTCGCCTACACAGGAAGGACAATTTGCCACAAGTCTAAGGCTGGATCGTAAATTCGAGTTCGTCTCCCCACTTGTCACTTATGTATCGCACATCGCTTTGCTTGTAGGTATTATAAACGTTCAGACCATCACTAGTCAGCTAACGGTACAGTTTTGATTTTTTTACTCATTATACCGCCCACAGATCTTCTGCCGACGTGAAGAGCTTCCTCGAGCCCGTGCCGATCAGAAGCTCGAGGTTGTCGACTAGTTGATACTTGGCGATCTCATGGAGCCTGATGAATTCGTCATCCTGCTCATGCAAGGACAGCAGCAACTTTCGACCAACTTCGTCGTTATTGATGACATCCAGGAGCCTCGCATGGCAGGCCCTATATGCTCCGACGATGAAGGACTGCGTGGAGGGGGTGCATTCGTATTCGTATTCGTAGTCATCGGACTCGTCGAACTCCGAGTCCGTTGAATCCTCCCCATTTTCTGCACAGTCCGAGTCCTTGGAGGCACGAGAGCCGAGTGTAAATTCCGTAATGAGATCGGAGGGGTGGAGCTGGTCGCTAGGTACAAGTCGTTGGATTCTTCGGAGCGACGGATCCAGCGAAGGAACACAGTGTTGCGAAGGCGTCCAGGTAGTTGCAGTGGTGGGGATATTTGGGACTGCAGAGGTACGGGAGGACTTCATCAGGGCTTGATCGGGGCATTCGCCTCAACGCAAGGAGAATGGTAAAGAGAGGGTCTATTTTGGTGATGGTGGTTTTGGAAGTCGACATGGACGGTGGCGGAAGAGGCAACGATACGATACGGCAAGGGTGGATATCAATTGCTGATGGGTCGTTATGTAACTCGCGATAAGCTCGTGCAAGGGGCCGTGTGGCGTACCTATGAGGTGAGCCACAGCGTGCTGCCACGCCCCGTGCATGATCGTCGCCATGTTCTGCCGTTGTTCCTCTATCTGCTAGCACGGCGCGTAGCTGGTGAGGAATACTCTTACTCGTCTCGATAGTAACTCAGCGCCCTGCACACCTATGGCAATGTTCCGCGCCAGACTCAACAACTGTATGCAAAGATGTGCGACGCCCCACACGACCATCCCCTTGTAGAAAATCGCGGGTGCTCGAGCGCAGAGAGACGAGTGAGAGCGAAGATGAGTGCGATTGCGTTTGCCCGTGCAAACGCGTGCCGAACAACGTAGATACAAATGTGCTTAAATACGCTAACAAAGGGGGGTTACGGGAGTCCGTCGGGATGAGGCACTACGGTAAGCATATGGTAGCGGAGCGTGAGCACGCGGTCGCTCGCCCGACGCGTCCTATGGGTGACGCTGAATTACAACACCCCTGGCACCTCGGGCCCCGAAATTGCGGGTGCCACTTCCCAATGCCGCATACACCCGAAAACAGAAAACAAAACAGAACCCGGGACGCAGCTCCAACGCCTCCTACCAGGAACCACACAGAGCTTCCACGATCTTCTGCGCATCGTCCGGGGCATCCGTGTCCACGTCCGCGCACGCCGCGTCGACGCACTGCGCCACCGCCTTGTAGAACACGCCGCCGCGGAAGCAGATGCACGCGAGGTTGCTCCTGTCCGGCGCACGGCTGTCCGGCGCACGACGGATCGGTCTCGGCCCCTGCGGCACCGGCGGCGAGGGCGGCGAGGGAAAGGGCGACGGCGACGGCGCGGAGGGCCGCGAACTGCATTTGGTCGATTAAGGTCTCCGGCGGCACGTAGTCCTAGCACTTTAGTGTAGTGGACCGGTCGAGGGCGAGGGCAAGGATGCGGGCGAGAGGGGTGGGCGAGCCTCGGAACGCATACAGTACATCGGTTTTATAACACCCACACCCACACCCACACCCACACCCACACCCACACCCACACCCACACTGAGCATCGAGTACCAGCATCCGACAAACGCGAACGAGGGGGGGGCGTAGGCGTACCGCATCCCTGTGCGCAACGGCGGAGCGCTGTCAGGCCCCCTCTTACCCCTCACCTCCCCACCTCTACCCGTACCCGGAATATAACACAGGAGGGTGAGAAGGACGACGCCGTAGCGAGGGGTCCGCCCTATAGGCTTTGCGACAGCAACGCCCGAGTCCTCTATAGTCAATATTCTGCGACGAAGCGGGGTTGCGATCGACGGAGGCGAGCCTCGGACGCGGATGGGTGGTAGTAAGTCTCTGTCCCCCGTGGAAGTGGCATCACCTGCGGTACGCGTACAAGCAGTCGCCGCTAGCACTCGTGCTGGCAGCAGGCACGCGCGCCAGCGACATGGCCTCAGCAGTGGTCTATCTCTATTCTCTATCTCTTTCCCAGTCGACGTGGCGGAAGGGCAGATCCTCCTTCCTCAGGTTACTCTACAGCTCCTCAGACAGGTAATACCGCACTCGTCCAGAATTGCCCACAAAACACCCCACGCCTCGCTCGATTATTAAGATAGGGCTACAGAGGAAGTGAAGCCTGAGAACAAAAAAGAAAGAAGAGAAAAAAAAAAGAACAGGGGATGCACGCGGCACGAGCATGCTGCACATCTGCGCCACGAAGCTCTCCACGGCGGCCGCATCCGCAGGCGTGCACGCCGCGTCGACGCATAGGCCGACCTCCGTCATGATCACCTCGTGCAGAGGCACTTGACATCAGCCCTGGGCTCAGCGGAGTGTGTGAGTTCAAGTTAATGTTGGTTCGAGGCAGGAAGACAGGGGATCAGCGAACGAGAACGGGGGACGGGGGACGAGGACGACGTACATCTGGCAGCCAGTCGATACCTCGACGTTGAGCATGCAGGTCTCGCTGCACAGCGGCACCCCTTGTGCATACACGCCGCACATGCTGGTACTGGCGAGGGTGAGGGTGAGGGTGAATGTGAGGGCGGCGAGGGCGGCGGATGGGAGGCGCGCAAACTGCATCGTCGTCGTCGAATTTCCTGGTTTGGAGTGGAGGCTGCGAGAGGAGCTGAGTCGCGGAACGGGATGCATCTGTTTTAAACGACGCCTCGCCGTGGCGATCGCTGAGCGCGAGCACCGAGCACAGAGTCGCGGCGTCCGACCCCGCTGAACGAGGGGCGATTCGTATCCCTAGGCCTGTGCGAACGGCGGATTGCCTCCACCCCCTCTTCCCCCTTCCCTCTCGCTCCCGCTTCCCCCGCCAAGAGCGCCCCATCCCGTCTGGCCTGAGGGGTATGCAGGACAGGATGACCCCGCACCCCAGGGGCCTTGCGCTGCGCTCGAGTTCTGCAGCGTGTTCAAAGGGGGTCGCGATCGATGCAGGCGACGGAGACGAGCCGCAGACCTCAGTGACCGGAATATGACATGTCGTGCTGGGCCTCCGACATCGTTCGACGTGACTGAACTAGCAGTCCGAGTGCGAGCCAGGAGTGAGGGGTCGTAGACGTGGACCGCACCTCCAGAGAGACCGCAAGGAAATCCAGTCTGGGTTGAAAGGTCGAGGTACTTACTTGCGCGCCTGAGCTGCTGCTAGTTCTCCGTTCAACGTTCAATGTTCTTGTACTGGCCCGAAGACCACGACGGCGACGGCATGCGGTGTGCGATGACTGCGACTGCGCAGCGAGGCTCATGACTCATGGGTAGGGACGAAGTTGCTAGGGCTGCATATGTGATATCAGCACGCGTTCTGAGAGAGACGGTGATGACGGGGACGCACCAAGCGATCGAAGGACCACGGGTTCGACGGAAGGACCACACCGGGGACTACGTATACACATGCTGGCTCTCACGAGTGTGCACCACACCGAGACACCTAAACCTTCTCAGCTCTTGCAACACCGGAGAATACTCAGTCCAGAAATGTTACTGATGAATATTAAAAATAGGCTATAATTGCGAGCGACGGTGAGCAGCGACAGCGGCAGCGAGACGTTACGGACAACAAGCTAGATTGACAAGCCCGGAACAACGCGGTACAACTTGAACTTTACAAGGCGTACGGAAATAAGGTTTCGGCGTCTGTAGTTACTGCACAGTGCCAATTGTAGGCGCTGGTTTACCTTACAACAATGAAGAGCAGTGGGCGACAGCGAGTCCACCGAGAACCCGGCCGCGTCAGAAGACCAGACCAATAGTTCAGGGTATCCCAGTGAACGAGTATTTGGCGGATACAGTTCCTTGCAAGCTTGGAGTGAACGACAACTCAGTCGCACGAGATTGGAGAGATGATGGGAAGTTCAAGTTGGGAGAGCGCGCGTCGACAATGAGGCCCGCTGCCGGCACAAGCCAATCCGACGGAGGGACGCAGGCGCTTGACATGCCATATGCGGACTGGAACTTAGCGCTGTAACTAGGTCGCCTGTCTGAGCCGGTCCCCCCAGATCGGCGAGAGGTAGAATGCTAGTGGTCAAAGGTCCAGAGATGCAAGGCTCTTGATGGCCGGCCAGCATACCATGGTCGGATAAGAGACGTCGATATGCGATGGAAGGCGCCGGCGCGCGCGAAGCGGGAAGGGAGAAGGAGGGGAGGGGGTCACTTCCGTTGTGTTCAAAACAAGGGCAAAAAAAACCCACAATGGACTACTTCATGGAGAGCGGCTCCTGCATACAGTAACCGAGAAAAAAGATAAACAGGCCCCATCGACCAGGAATACCGCTGGCGTAACAACACACGCATATCCTCCTTCCCTTCCCTTCCCTTCCCTTCCCTTCCCTTCCCTTCCCTTCCCTTCCCTTCCCTTTCCTCCGAGTCGGCTCAGGATACCACTCCTCAGGCTAGCTTGACAGCCTAGCCCCCTAGCTCTCGCTGACAAGAATTCGAGCCGCCCACAAAACGCCCGCCCCGGTGGTCGCTCAAGCTACAAAACAGAAAACGTAACCCATCAGCACCCTCCCAAATGCAACTCCCTCCTTCCCCATCGAGTCCATGTTGACTCTCAAGGCAAACAGAGGAAGAAGAAAAGAGGAAGGGGGGGGGGTGAGAGAGAGAGACGGGAACTCACACGACGACGCAAGGTTGCACATCATCTGCAAGTAGCTGAGCACAAGCGACTGTTCCTCGGCCGTGCACGCCGTGCCAATGCATGCCTCTACCGATGACAGGAACGGCGTGCTCTCGCAGACGCAGGTCGCGTTATTCCTAGACGGGGCGCGGTGTCTTTCAGTGAAACGAAAACGACAAATCAAACAGGGAACAGCGAGCAGGGAACAGGGGGCAGGGAACGCGGGAGGGACGCACACCGCGCAGCCAGTCGCTTCCAAGGCGTCGATGGTGCAGGTCTCGCCGCACGGCGGAAGCGCCTGGGCAGGCACGCAGGAGTACAGGCTAGCGCCAGCGAGGCCAGTGAGGGCAACGAGGACGGCGGCAAGGATGTGGAGGTGCGTGGACTGCATCATCGGTCGTCGATGGTCCCAGTGTGGATCGGTGGATACAGCGAGAGGCGAGAGGGGTGACAGCCGACCCGCGGAACGGATTGCAAAACGGCGTTATATACGACGAGATCTAGACGCAGGAAGCCGAGCACCGTATGAGGGCTGAGGGGCGGCTCATATCCCTGTACTGCCAGCGGATTTGCCGTCACCCCTCTCCCCCCCGATTGCCCCTCCCCGCCCCTTCCCCGGCATCAGCGCGCACCATTCCTATGGAAAATAGGATGGGGTGCAGGGCAGCGCGCTAGCCAGGGGGTTTGCCAAGTGCGCGAATCTTGTTCTCGGAAGACGACCGATGCTTGGCGACGGCGACGGAAGCAAGCCGCAGATCTCGACTGGAGGTATGGGACTCAGCATTGCCCCCATTTATGTCGAGGCGCGCCGATGTCGTTGCCGAGCTAGTTCGCATTCCCTGGTGGCGAAGAGGTTACAACGCACCTCCAGAGCGGTCGCAAGGGAACCCACAATCTACTCTAGAGCGCTGAAAAGGTACGGCACTCACTTGCGCTCATGGGCTGCATCCGATTTTCCTTCCCGCGTACGTGTCCTTGTAGTAGCCCGAGAGAACCACGACCACGTCGATATGTGAGAGACGAGAATACAGCGAGTACGCGTTGCGGCTCACGGCTCACGGTTCACACATAGGCTGCCTGCAAAAAAGGTGAGTCAACGCGAGCCATTCATTCTGTGACAGAGACGGGGACACACCAAGAGAAAGAGCTGGCCAAGGACTACGAGCCTCACCGAAAGACCACGCTCGGAGCTACGTGCGGTGGCTTTCGCATACATCGCACCGCAATGTACTGTCCAGACTCTTGCAGAACCAGCGAAAGGCGATGGAGCGAGAGAGTCTCGCCGCGCGAGTTCAGGCTGTCCTCGAGACGTCGGAAGAGAGAGGATCAGATGTTCAGGCTATCGTGTTGAACGAGAGAGAGTTGACACACCGCTCAATGCGAGGTTGAAGAAGCATGAAGGAGTAATGAAGCGACTGCTCAGTCGCACGAGGCACGGTGGGGGGTTGAGAGTGTCGGTCGACGATAAGGCGGCGTCGGACAGGCTGGCACTGGCGCTTGACATGCCATATACGCTCTCTCGTTAGCGCTGAACTCAACACTGACTCAAGTCTCACAGAAACGACAACCTTGCACATGCGTTTCACCCCTCTGCTCTCGATATCCGCGACGGTGAGATGGGTGGACGTTTATCGGTCAACTGGGAGAAGATAACCGCAAATTTGGCGGGAAACTGGGAACCAAGAGATAGATATCCGACCAGGCTAGATCCAGAGCAGAGGGCAGTCGTCCTCATATACGCCCAGAGACTGACTTGATCCATCGCAGTTCTGGCAGTTCTGGCGACGATTTCTTCCAGACACCGTGTCCCTGCCCAACTGGAACAAAAGCAACAGTCGAGCAGTTAGTTACTGCCCGCTTGATGTGGTGGCCATATCCGGCTGTCCTCGCGAACAGTTGGGACTGGGAGCAAATCAACCTCCCAGCCAGCCATGTGCAAGGACGTGGCGGCACGGGCACCTAGGTTAGCATGCTGCATTTGCGTTGCGCTGAAAAGATTCTCCGACTCGACGCCGAGCGCGATGGACAGGGCTGGGCTGACTCGGTGGGACTGCCAGTCGTGCACGTCAATTGTTGATTCGATGAGATATTCCCGTTACACCGCCGACAGTAAGCACAGGACATGTACATGTACAACAAGCAACCAGCCTGCCCAAGCTTCACCAACCCCCGCAACCTTGTGCTTTCCCCCGCATTCCCGCACCATTGCTTTGTCCTCAGCTAGAACGTGTACCGGGCCCGCTCAAGCTAATGGAACCAAATCAGTCAGCACCATCGCAGGAAAGGGACGAAGACGGAAGTAAGAAAAAAAAGGAGACCGCACGCACAGGAGCCGCAGAACTGCGCCTCGAACTTCTTCGCCTCCGCCAGGTCCGCCGCGGTGCACTTGGCCTTGAGGCACGCGAGCATGTCCGCCTGGAACGTGGTGCTCTTGCACATGCAGTTGATGTCCAGCCTGTCCATGTTCAAGCACGGTCGACGTCAGTCCCATAGTTATACACCACGAGCAGGGGAGCAGGGGCACAGGGAGCAAGGGGAAAAGAGGAGGGAGGGGGGGGGGCACGAGTGGGGTGAGGGGGCACGAGTGGGGTGAGGGGGCAGGGGGAGGCACTTACCCGCCGCACCCGGCCTGGGACTCGGCGGTGGTGAGGCACCCCTGGATGCACGGCGAGATCTGCGCCTGGGTCGCGCAGACGAGCGCGCCGAGTGCGATGGAGAGGAGCGCGAGCTTCATTGTCGTAATTTAGGTTGGGTTCTGTGGTGGTGTTGCGTGCGTTGTGGACGCGGTGATGCGAAGTGGATATTGGAAGATGGGAACTGCGAGGACGACGCTGCAAGAGCGAGGGGGGATGAAGCCGCGCGAGAGGGGTGAGGCGAGGCGAGCTTGCCCGCGGAACGTCCGTCGTTTTATACGACTCCAGCGGAAGCCGGATGCGAGCCGAAAATATGAAGGCATAATGCACCGACGCACGCCGCGCGCTGAGTCCTTGCATCCGAGAGCTGGACTGGAGCGGGCGACGAGCGAAGGAGGGGGATCCGGCTCGGAGTCGGCGCACGCACACACGCACATACTCGTGCATCCCTGTGCGAAGGGCGGATCGTCGCGCCCCGCCCATATGGGTGCGCAGCGCGCGCTCCGTCTCGTATGGAAAATAGGAGCGACGCGCAGGCAAGTGGATTGCTCTGCGTAACGGTGGGTGAGCGTTCTGCAAGGAGGCGATAGATGGTCAGCTACGGAAGCAAGCCGCAGAAGGGTAATGCTCAGCGTTGTACCGCGTGCTGGCGGAGCGCGGTGTAAAGCATGCTACAGTGTCGGCATGCGTTACGCAGCAATTCAGATGGTGCCAGGTCAAAGCTCGAAGTCGACATCGGGTTCGCACTCCGCATGCGTACGTGCGCACGGACAGGGAACGAGCGTAGATCGGAGTCCTACATAGTGGCGCGCACCTCGTTACTGAAACAGAGCTAGATTGGCTGAAGTCGGAGAGCCCTCATAGTAACATGCCATGCACCACGCGCGCTCCAATGCCGACCCTGTCGACGTGCTACGCGGCGAGCACGCATGGCCGTGACAGCGCACTGGTCGAACGACAGACCCAATCAATTGAACGGCACACATTCACATTCTTCATATCAGACAACATCCACCGCTAACTCAGAGGATGTGGAGACTGGCCGGGCGGAAGCTGTCCGAGTCAAGGTAGAGCGTGGGGTCTATGCGACTCCGGAGGCCCTCGGATGCGGATGCGGATGGGGTAATGCACCGAAGCTGGGCACTTGCGTGGAGGGGGCGACGAATGAGGGGCTCGCACATCCCGTGCGAACGACGGATCATCGCGTCCCGCGCATATGGGGGCGCGGTATGGAAGACAGGAGCGACGCGCATGTAAGGGATTTGTCCAGGCTTCGCGAGGACGCACAAGTCTTCTGCAGCGAAGGGGGTGGATGGACCGCGACAGAGCGAGCCGAGGTCTGGAGACGAGTTCTGTACCATGTGGTGGCGCACCGGACCGTTGTGCGTCAGCTGGGATTGTCCAATGCTTGAAGCTCGAAGCACGAAGTAGATCCCGCGCCCAACCTCTGAATGCGCGCACAGCGGTCGGGAACGAGCGTGGATCCTCCGAGTCCGGCGATTGGCGTGCACGCACCTCGTTATGCTACAACACTCACGTCAGTACGCAAGAACACCGAGAGAGACACTCACACCCCACACCTCTGGGCTGCCGACGTTCCATTCGTGCTACGACCGCACGCAACACGCAAGCGCCACGGTACACTGACTGCATTCATTTTGTCCAAGAAGCGCCGCCCGCGAATCATCACGAGGCGCTGGCACAAGACATGTACTTGTTCGAGGATCGAGAACCTCTCCTGCGCGCCCAAGCGAGTCCAGCGAAGCACCACGATTCATAAGAACCAGGACACATGTAACCAGACCATCGCGGCCCAGAACACGGTCCCAAGGACACCGAAGCCGACGCCAATCGCGTCCTGCCCACCGCGCACCGCCGCGTTCGTGCGCGCAGGCCCGGCAGAAGGCGTTGCGCTGGATGTCGTCGTAGACGATGCCAATGCCGATGATGATGAGGAAGACAAGGACAGCGCAACGGGCGCCGTGGAGGAAGTCGAGATCAGGCTGGTGGTAGAGTTCGCGAGCGACGTCACGGAGGCGCTCGTCCGAGTCGTCGAGGACAAGCGGGTGGAGGGAACGGTCCTAAGTTATCAGCACGACAGGTCAGAACCGGGATTGCGACCAGGACACAGGAAGGGAAGACCCACGTAATCGAGCTCACGCTCGTTTTCTCCGACGTGCGCGCCTCGGATGAGCTTGCGGAGTGGGTGGCAGAAGACGTTGACGGGGCTGCGATGCGTGTCGATGACATCGACGCGCTCGCGGGGGGCGCGCACTCAGCTGCGATGAACACCTGCACCTCCTCCAGCTCCTGCGTCGTGCACTGCTGCTGCAGGCAGCTGATCGCGTCCTGCTGGATCTTCTTGTTTGCGCACAGGCACTGCACATCGGTCCTGCATGCAACAACGCGTGTGCGCGTCAGCGCGCACAGATGATGCGAACTGAAAGCTCGGGGTGAGTGTGCAAGGGAGGTGAGGACGTACACGGAGCAGCCGTCGAGGTCCTGGGCCGCCGCCTCGGCGAGGCAGTTCTCGATGCAAGGCGTAACCTGTGGTGGCAGCTGGGCACGGACGCCCGCGAGAGCGAGAGCGGTGGCGAAGGAGAAGAGGGTGAAGTGCATTGTCGATGGCGCGAACGGACGTATCGAGTGCGAGCCGCGCATATATAGACGTCGCGCGCCTGGACAGCCGAGCATCACGTCCACGCCTCGATCCAACCCGCAGGGGCCATGCACGGACGTTCCGTGGGTGGTGGCGGGAGAGATGGTCCAGTGGCGGGAACGATGCTCCATGAAGAAGAAGAGGTATCGGGATAATCGCGAAGCAGTGGGCTCCGTTGAGGCGGCGTTGGAAGGTCCACTCCGCAGGCTTCCTCCAGCACCGGTTTGTCCGATGAATGGAACCATGACCGCCCCCGCGTCCTAAGGTGGTTCGCTTCCATGCCTCCGATTATATTCCTCGGCGGGTCCATTTCTCGCATATGTTTGAGTTCTGGGCCGTGGTACTGGGAAATGCGATCGATGTGTGAGGGGAAGCGAGCCACGGCCGTGGAGCGGGATGTGGACTGGCGGACAGCGACCGCAGCGGCGACGAATGGAATAGGCGCAGCCGGAGATGCATGGATCTCGTCGGCGTGTCGACAGCATCATCCCACCACAATGCTGACCGTCCACTGGAGACGCAAGGGTGAGATCCCGCAGAGCAGGTCGACGGCAGGGCTATGGTGACGGCGGGTACGGAGGCAACCAGTGGGGCACCAGACGTGCAAGGAAGACTTCATCACATGGCACTGAAGGGTTCAAGCGTTCATAGCCGCGAGGAAAGAATATCCGCCCGCGTAAGTAGGACAACTGCAGTGGAAGGCGGTTCCAGGGACCACGAAGAGGCTCAAGCATTTCAGTGACTCACCTTTCTCCCAGATCCACGCATACATCACCCACTGTCCATCCCAGAAACTCATCTGAACTGCTATTTCTGTTTCTTGTGCATAGACGGTGAAGCCGCAGCGACGGTCAAGGCCATCCGAGGTTCAAGTCCGCTGAACTGGCCGCTGCGTATGCGATAGAATGAAGTATGAGGCGGTATCCCCTTTATTATCGACCATTTTTTGAAGCTGAGACGCAGAGCGCGGAGGAGACAAGGAGGAGGTGGTCGTTCTCGTCAAGCCGCGCTGGCTGCATGATCGGCCGCTTATGCCCGGGTATTGCTGACCTGCACGTGGACTCAGGTGGAACGCATATATTGCCTATTATCTACGGTGTACCTAAGGGTATCTGGTAGATTATCAAACGGGTGTCGATAAGGCGCGTTGGGTGACACTAACACCATCAGGTAAAAAATCCGACAGTGCTAATGGACTCCCTGAGCTCAGATCGCCTGCATGAAGCTGGATTGACCTGGAATACTTACGCTCCCCCTGGTACGTCCTTCTATACGAGAAATATGCTCCAGAAACTAACAGTTGCATCATATAGGGGTTTGAACCTACTATAAATTCGGCTCTCGACATTCGCGGCGTTGGATCCGCCAAATATGGCCACGACTCCGAGTTCACAAACTTATACAACTGACTCGGCGGAAGGCACCACTTCGGACTCGCTAGACATAGTTTCTAGCATCCTGCTCGCCATGTGGCAAATCCATCCTTCAGCGACGCACAAGGTACTCCCCCATCTCGTCAACCCTCCCTCGCCCAACGACTACCGGTTCCTCGACGCCATCGCCGCCCTGTGCTTGTTCGTCCCGCAATGCCAGCAGGCATCCGCCGCGATCGAGCTCTGTACATCGCCGCCAGTCCTCCCGCTCCTGCAGCGCCTCGAGAGGCGGTGCCCTCCCGGACTTGTCTCATGCAGCAGATGTCGGGGAGCGTAATCGGCCACCCCTCGCCCCCGAAGCCCGAGTCTGAACGTTATGGTTGAGTACCTTGGCTGAGCAGGAATTCTGGAATGGCCTGCAACTAATAGTGGATTCAGGTCAGCGTGCATTCGACCTAGAATCAAGATACCCAGAGCCCAGTTTCTCGAACCCCAAGGTCCTAAATGTCTTTACATCGTCACTGCGTACGCATACACTTGCTTGGCTGCGTGTCTAGGGCTCATTATTTTGGGAAGTCGCGCAACGCCGGTCGGAAAAGGCTCCCTAAGCTCACAACTAGCGCTACTCCTGAACGACGAACTTCCAAATCCAGCAACAATTGCTCCTTCAGCGCATCAACTCGCTCCTGCCGTGCGCCCACGGCGCAACGGAATCGGGCCGACGCAATCGGGCTCGTCGGTGCGCATCGTGAGCCGGGGCGGCATCCCGCGTCGACGCGTACGCGTAACACGGCACCTCCGAGCACACGACGTACCCCTCCTTTCCTCTCTCGAGCTCGCCTTGATCCACGAAGAGCTGGATGAGTGTGATCTCCAGATGGCCCTGTGCCTGCTCGTTCCGCTCGAACCCCCCCCCCCCCCCCCCCCCCCGCGGGGGGGCCCGGGGGCGGCGCCCCAGCGGGTGCAGCTTACCGCAAGCGCGATAGCCATCTCACTCTCCGTGACGGTGTCCATGGGCGAGCTCAGGAAGGGC
>JAKLMY010000292.1:0-34496 GCA_022814645.1 Ganoderma meredithae | reverse complement strand
CATTCTATACCCCTCTACCAGAATGATACAAATTTTATACATTCTTGATGTTATCTTGCTTTGTCTGACTATATAAGGCCTTGTGAGATTCTCTTTGGTTTTCCGATGGCTCACCTCGTCATGTGGCCGCTGCCTCTCCCCTCCCCTCCGACGCTCCGTTCAACCCAGGAGCCAGCAAGACCAGGATGCACTGTCGCCCAAAAGAAGAGAAGGCGTATGACCTAAAAAATTGGAGTCAGGTGCAGCGGAGGAGACGGAAAAGGCCACATCAGCAAAATCACACCCCCTCCTGGGCTTCCTATAACATCTTTGGTCCTGGGGCTAGTCCTTCATCTTACGGGTGCCTATCCTATGTTGTCTTATAGTGATCTTGGTGGTCCTACCCATCCTTCCGATCATTCCACCCAGAACAACTGTACAAACCGCATTATGGTCAGTCAACGAGAAGAAAATTGGCATGCAGTATCATTATTACTTTATGGTGATTTATTGTGTCCCCGTTCGAGAACGGTGGACTTGTTCAAGTCGGAGCCGCAGCGCCCGCATGGGCTGACGCCTGCCCTAAACGCAGGCGCTAATGCAGGCAAACTTTGATCATTTTTGCAACTCCAACGACAGACGCCATCCACGTTCTTCATCCACTCTCTCTCGCTCTCCCGCTTGCTCTGTTTAGTCTTTCTTCCTCAGGTCATCACTCCTATCTGTACTCCGTGCCAGGTCAATTTGTCCATCCACCTCAACTATTACCATCTCACGCACGCGGAAGGCATCACCAGACAGAAGTATCCGGCCAACACACACGATGGATTCCGGGCTGTAGTTCGGTTACAGGTGCGTATTCGGTTTTTCGAATCCTTGAATAGGTAAGTCACCAAGTATATCACTCGGGGATCTGCATGGGTAGTCTGAGACATGGACACCACTTACCCTCGAGCATCGGCTGGTGAGTCCTTCGTCCTTCGTCGCCATTGGCCTTTTCGCCGAGTCGTTGTCGCTGCGTGCTCCTTAACCAAGGCAAACACTATTTACTACACTTTCTACCCTCGAGCCCATGGACCCCCATAACATATCCAACCCCAACAAGAATGTCGTGCATTGTGTGCGCAAGCTTTTTGGTCCTCGCCAAGGACCGCGTGGGTTTCTCGATGTGTAAGTTCACGCTGGCACTCTCTACTGAGTGGGCTATATCTCACATCGCGATTTCAGGTCCGGGTTTTTGTGTCGTGCATTGAGGGTGAGTACTACACTTCCGGATGCATCGACGAGGCGGATTACGCCACCGTTCCGACTAAGGCTGATGTAGTTTATAGTATGTACATTGGTTTATACATGTATTAGTAGCAAAATACACTCATTTCGTCATATTCCATGAGCCGGACGCGTGCGTTTGAGTTCTGGACCTGGTCTTGGACACGGTCTTACAGGGCGTCTTGCTGGTCTTATACCAGACGAGCCGTCCTACCTAGGAAAGGGGGCATAGCCTACGTAAGATGGCGCCGTCTTACATCTTGCCAGTCCTGGGCATCCTAACGATCCTGGGTAGGATGCCCAGGAAGGGGTGGGGTTTTGCTGATGCAACGCCCAACTCCCAACGCAAAGCAAGGCAGGGACGTTACTCTCGACCTCTCAACAGCCCTAGTACCACTCACAGTCAGAATTCAGGTCACCCTGACTAAAGATCCGGTCCCCAGGATGAGAAACAGACGTACCGCGGCAGCGACGGAGACCCTGACGGATCGAAGGAAGCCGCTAGCGTGGTCTCGGAGGTCCGTATGCTCGAAGTCGCGGCGACCTGGTAAAAGTCTATGGAAACGCAGCACAGGAGTGAAGATGGCGCACGATGTTAAGACGGACGACGACAGATATGAGGGTGGGCTTCGTGCGGGCTCACCTCTGGACGTGGGCCCAAATGAATCAGCAGTTCCGCGCACTGAACCCTCGAGTCCAACGCTAACTCATAGCAAGACATGGAGCCGCGATATGAAGCGAGAATAAGGACGCACTCGGACGCAGTGCAAGTGCAGACGTATGGTGGAAGAGGTCAAGGTCGTTGCCGATGGCGGCGGAGGGCGGCGGAGGGCGGCGGAAGGCGGCTACGTCATCCGACCTAGACCTCACGGTCTCACCCACCCCTCAGAGTCACTGCTCGCACCACTCAAAGCCCGACTCAGACTCGCACTACCGTGACAACCAGCCTCTATGTTTGTGTTTGTCTTCGGCTGTATGGCCCAGCCAAAGCAAGCGTGAGTAGCTTGCTTTCATCCGACCTTCATTCTCTCCATTGATCTCTAGGAACATGTTTAACAGCAACACATTTTTCATATGCATGAAGACGTACAGAATCACTGATTTCTACACTGCCAGGACACTACCATGGTCGTAATTTATGCTACGAGACAAGACGATTGGTCTGAAGCTCCCGACGCTGCGCTACCAGTAGTAGACATCCGAAAGGGCCTCCGCTGAAAACGCATCTGGGCTATCACTCGGTTGTGTATAGCGGACGGAATCACCGACTCCGCCTCCAGCTTGCTGCATTCCCGCTCCACGACCGCTACCTTCGCGCGGCAGTTCTCTTCCAGCCACCGACGCTCCTCCCTCAAGCTATCCACCATCTGTGACGGCTGGGCACGCAGATGTGACTGCTCGAGCTGCTGTGAGCTCCGCGCCAGATCGCGCTTGTAGTCAGTCACTTTACTCTGGAGCCGCTCGCGCGCGGCCGCATCCAGCGCGCCAGCCCGCGAAAGCTCCGCACGCTCGCACACCGTCTTCCACCTGAACGCGTCGAACGCGAATTGCACTTCGTAGACGGCTGCGCGTGTTGCATGTCTAGGACTCGGACAACCCTTCGCGAGCGCAGTGGCCTTCTGGGCGTCTGCGATGCACGAGTCGTACAGGAAGCTAACGAAGCTCGTCCACAGCGCGCGGTGGTGCGCAGTGTCGGAATCGTTGGACGTCTTCGACAAGCCCTCGATGCGAGCCTGCGCGATCTTCGCGAGGAGCGAGCGGAGGTCCAAGGAGAGAAAGTACGCTTCGACTCGGAACTGGACACCTGCCTGGGGTCGCGGCTGTCCGACCTTGCGGTCGACAATCTCTGAGACGGTCCCAGCGGATGTGTTGGTGGCGCGAGCGTGATCTTCGTCCTTTGGCATCTCGAGCTCGATGCGGAGGAGAGTGGAGACTGCGGCTTCGTACGTCTCGACGTGCAGCCCGCGCGCGTTGGCTACCCTCACGACTCCTCGGTACGTGTTCATGATATCTTTGGCGATTTGACGCCAGGCGCGAGCTTCCTCGACTGCGAATCCGTGCAGCTTCTGCATAGCCCCTAGGTTGAACGCGTTCTCCGCCGGAAGCGGTCCGCTTTGCGCGAACAGGACAGACGGATTTGCCGAAGTCTTCGCCTTGGGGTTGATGGTCGTTTCGGCCTCGATCTCCCTCGCCTGCGCTTGGTAGTTGGAGAGCTTGGAGGAGTAGGTTGAGACCGACAGGGACAATTCGTCTATGACCGCGGACGTCGCTCTCGCCACATTCTGCTCGAGAATGTCCATGGCGGCCCGTTTTGCGATCCTCCCATAGCGCAGAGCCGTCACAGGCCCGCAGCATTTAGGGCAGGCTGGCGACCTCTGGAAGTCGACGGAGGGTAACTTCGGGGCTACGAAACGGCCCGTCTGGTCCACATCGTAGTACTCTCGCATACCGCAGTGGCGGTCGAGAGCCCGCACGGTGAATGTGTGCCCGCACGCGAGCGTGATGAGTCGGTTCTTGACAGCGTCTGTTGAGCGCGAGTCAACGTCGGACAGGCGGAGCTGTAGCGTGAGGTCCAAGAGGGTGGAGTCTCTCTCGTTCTCTGATGGCGAGCATAAAGGACATTTCTGCGCGGCACATGGTTCGCCACAGACTGTGTTCCATCATATTTAGTGGCTGCACTCCTAACCAGCGACTAGAGTCTTACCGGAGGGACAAGGATGTCCGCATTCCAGAGACTTCGTGCACGGCTCGTCGCAAGGCAGCCGGGAGCATATCTGTTATAACCTCTGTCAGTGTTGGTTTGGCGGACATAGGATTGCACGTACAGAGCCGCAGGGCAGTGGACAGGTGAAGTGAGGGCATGACCACTCGCACGGCTTTGTGCACGGAGCGCACGGTTCTGAGCAAGGCTTGGAACACTCCTGGTGCGCACATTTCTGGCGACATGGTTGGAGGCATTTCGTGTTGCAAACGTGCCCCCTCGTGCAGTCTAGCACGCACTCATGCTGACAAGGGAGGAGGAGCCCACATGGATGACGGGCGTGATGAGTGCGAGACACCCTGCCGTTCGTCTCGGAAACTTGGGTGCGCTGGAGAGTGAGCGCTCGGCAGCCGGAGCATGATGCCGTGCACGTCTTCGAGCAGCACTGAAGTGTTCCTTCGCACTGTTCCGTGCACATGACCGTGCTCGGAGAACTGTGACACGCCACGAGGGCGGAATGCTCACAGCCAGGCAGCTCCTTCCGCACCTGTTCCCAGCACTTGACCGACGCAAGGTCTTCAAGCTGATGGCTGCGTGATGTCAGAGAGATACGGATGAATGAGGAGCGTACGACGTACCAGAACACTTTCGGGGTCGTGTGGCCACAAGGGAGTGCAACCGCGTATATGGGAAACATGCATTTGCCGCAGTCGTCTGAGCACAGCTTTGAACAGGGGTGTTGGCGCGGACAAGGGGTGCGAGGGCACGGTTTCATGCACTTCATGCTGCGATGGTCGTCCAAAACGGCGTGGCACTACGGTCTCCATCAGCCACATAGCAACGACTAGACAGATTCAGATACCAACCGCCGAAGGACAGAGATGTCCACAAGCCAGCTGAACACCACACGGCAAAATGCAACCACCTGCGGGGGAATACAGGGGGAGCTCTCCGGGTTTAGACACCATTTTGGCTTGCTCCGGGTGACGGGGACATATGATAGGGAGTGCTGTACCGATCTGACCTCTGTTCTCCATGTCGTCCAAGATGGTCGACCACGTCGGGTTTTGACGGAGGTTAGCGACGTTTCCGAAGATAAAGAGTCCATGCTTGGCTCGCGATAGAGCAACGTTGATGCGATTTGGACTCTGGAATTAACGTCCTGTCAGCATCATGGTTCTGATGGCCCACATCCTCACACCAACCTTCAGGAAGCCAATGGATGCCCTACCCGTCTCAGGTTGGCCCGAGTTTCGTACCAAGGAGACGATGACAATCTTCGCTTCTTGCCCCTGGAAGATGTCGACGGTGCCTAGACGAACCTATAGGACTTATGAATAATTGACTCTGTCAGGCGTTCATGAGGACCGTACGTGTTTCGCGACAACGACCTCCTCCATCTGAACTTCCGAATCGTCTTCCAGGCCCTGTCGCGCCAACTGTTCCGCGTCTCTCTCGTCCACCGCGACAGCAATCTTGAGGTCCCGGAGAGCCGCACGGACCTTCTGCAACTGACCGAGGTACGCGCACAGAACAGCAATATCGCCAGGCCCGCTGTATGTGCCCTGGCGTAGGAAATACACGACGAGGTCCCGGATCATGTCGACCTGGGAAAATAATTGACATTGGCCCTTGGCCAGCATACACACCGATGCGCGCGTACCTCAAACATGTTGAATTTCGAAACAGAGTCTTCCGTGCCGTTCTCCTTGTTCAGGTGGTTGAGGAAGAAGACATCCGTCTGCATACCCTGCACAGAGGGATACTCTGTGACGACTTGGTGGTCCTGAAGTTTGGGGTACAGAATCGTCCTAAAGGGCTGTGAGATGCGAAGAGTATAAAGTAAGAGATCTCGTCGGACCTGATGAAGTGCGAGATGGCAGGACGCATGCGACGCTGGACGTTGATCTGTGACATGGGATATCCCCCATCGGATAAGCGCTCCATTAGTGACCTATCGAACTTGTATAGGTCCTTCCCAACACCGCTGTCCATTGAGAGGGCTTATACATGACTCAGTGAGCTGATCGCAAGCTGAGACAATGTCAAGGATACGCACAGAACGTAGCCATAGTCGGTCGGAGTTGCTTAGGGTCTCCGATGCAAATCAGGTGTTGAACTGGCACAAAGATTTAGGACGACGTGCGCAGATTCACGTCCCATTTGCAACTCACCTGATGACACAAGTGACGTCAAGATGTGTGCTTCTAGGACTTGGCCTGCTTCTTCTACCATTAAAACCTTCGGAGCGATACTCTAGCATGATGTATGTGTGGTCAGCGGGATAGTTCAAGTATGAAACAGAAGCGAACCGACATCGAGAAGCGAAGTCAGGGATGCCGCGCCTGCAGTACGTCGTGAGCTTGACATCATATAATGTAGGTTGGAGTTGGCCTTTACCCGTTGTAGTGCACGCGATTAAATCTGTCCGCCTCAGCAGGCGGCGACGGGCCTAGAAACGGTATTGAGCGAGCGAAAGACAACTGTAGTGGTGGAAGGCGAACATCACCCCGCATTTCATCGTTTATCCTGCACTCTTCCTCGAACTCCGCCTTCAGAGATCGATAATATTCGAGCTGAGATTCGTATGCCTGTGCGCGGATGCCAGCCTCCCACTCGTCTGCAAGACTAGCACGCTCTGCGAGCGACATGTCCCAGACGTCAGAAGACTGGAGAAGCTGATAGATTGACCGGTTCGTTCTGGGAACCAATGGAATGGTGTCGTGGAACCCGATGGATGCGAAAAACTGGCGGGGGTTGGAGAGCAGGGACCGGATTCGGGAACCACCACCATATCCACCTTGATCGCCCTTCGGTGGCTTGGACCCTGCAGGGGACGTTTGTTGCAGGAAGTGGATGTCGATGCCTTCCCTCCATATGCTGTACATCGTCCGGTGACCTGGTTTCTTAAACGTTTGTCTCTTCTTCCCCTTCCTCCTGACCTCTTCGAATTTACCCTCGAGGTCCTCCTCCGTCCACTTCATCTGTGCGACTCTGGAGATCCAAGGAGGAGGAAATTGAATAGACTCATAATGATCTCCGTAATGTACGCAGAGGAAGCCCTCGATCTCCTCCCAGCTCGCGAGTGGGAGTCGAATGGACGCCATGGTATTAGACAGTTCCTCTTCGCACTGCTTCATTATTGCATATTGCTGCTTCATCGTGCGGTCGAATGCCGAAACCCCAGCGCATCTCTCCAGCTCGCCAAGAGTGTACTGTGCAATCCGCTCGTCCGACGATCGCGTCCCGAGACGAACGACTTTCTCCGTGATGCCCGCGTCGAGGACCGAGGTCAGCATGTGGTCAAGTGCATGATTGGTGTACGCGATGAGTACTACAAAGGATACAGACCGTACGGTCAGCGAGCCTTGATCATATGAGTGCACGGAGCAGGCGAGTTTACCAATCGGCCGAATCCCGCTTGCGAAAAGGACGCGAAGGATCTCCTTCGCAGTGAAACTCTGACGAGCTCAGATTAGATATAGAAACCAACGATATCTGATTTGAGTCTGCGCACCTTGCCAGTTCCCGGAGGCCTGCATGAAAAGACCCGTTCAGTCGTCGATACGATATTCCGGAAGAACGCTTGCAGACACTCACCCTTGAATGAGGGAAACCTCCCTCGTCAACGTATCCACAACCGCGTCCGCCTGGCTGGGGTCTAGGATGCTAGACCTGACAAGCTGCTCGCGCGCCCTCCGAACGGCAAGGGGATTCAATACGTCGAGGGGTGCAATCGATTGTCCGGGCTCCGCCAGGCACCGCAGCTCGAACCTGAACCCGGGAACACGGCCGTACTTTGGCGGCAGAACCGACACGCGGTCGAGCGGACCACCAGGTGCTATGTACCGCGAGAATGGAATCTCTGTCGGCTCGATGGTCTGTAGCTTGTGGAGGAAAGGCCGGACAGCCTCGAACATAACGCCGTTGTCGACCAGCACGGCGAAGTTGGATGGGCCCCGGCACAGCCTGTCACCGCGCATCGCCATGAGCTCAACCTCGGCATCGAAGAAAGAGATCTGCACTTGGACGCGGCCCTGTTCGTGTTTCGCGGACTCGGCGATGTTGTCGCTGTAGGAGGTGATGACGCCGAGATGCACTCGAAGGGTCTTGTCTGCCACGATGACGAGGGCAACCAGGCTCGCGCCCTGCAGGCGCTTGGTATGCTCCCAGTACTCGACTCGTTTCTTTACGTCTTTATCGCGCGCAGTGCCATCTGGCGGCGTGTCGACAGTGAGTGTAACAGATATGCCTTTCCGGGTAGCCTCAGGTGGACGGAGCGGAGCGAACTCGACATTCGTGTATAGCTGAAAGAAGACGGAGTCATACCCGCTGGTACGATATGCGCCTCCATTCTTCTCTATGAGGTCCTCCAGCACGGTCTTGTCGCTCTTCTTCCGGCCTCCAGACCACATCTTGAGGAGGTCGTCATGAACGACCGCGAGGGATGCGCGTGTGGTAGAACTTGAGAGAGCAGGCTACGTGAATGAAAATATCATGTCAAAACGAAGTCAAGGACGTACATAAGCTCTTCTCGAAGAAGACGGAACTGAATATCGAGGTGGCGCTGCATTGAATCGGCAGGACAATGGTGCGGTGCATCACAGCTGAACACAGGAAGATATGGCGGTATGGCGCACAGCAACTCATCGTGAGTTGGTGCGATGCGGATGCGTTCTATCTCCATGAAGTCGTTGTCATGTCGAGGACCCTCTTCGCGGAGGGGGCCCGGCGGATCATACGTTTGCGCGAGCTGCGCGGCGCGTGCTTGCCTGCGTTGAGCGTTTGTGACAGTAGAAATCGCGGATCTCCGTTGGACGGCCCGCTGGACGAGACCAGTTTCACGTTCGACTATTGCGATCAGACGGTCGATGTCCTCGCGAATATGGGTGATCATGAGTTTCAGTTTGTTCGAGGGCACGGAAGCTATGGGATCCTCGAAGCGGGGTGGAAAGGCGGAGACATCGTCTGACCATGTCTGGAACCAGCCAACAAATTGTTTGATGAACGCATGCGTGTCCGCGTGGCTGCGGATTGCGTCCTTGTATCGATTGAAATATCTGTGAACAGCATAAGGATATAAAATCGCAATCGAGCAATGAAGTACCAACTGGAGGAGCACGGTCGAAAGCGTCCGGAATACCGTGATGCCACTCAGGTTAATTTGATAGAATTCGGCGAAACGGGGAGACGGATCCTTCCAGGACGCATTCGTGATCATCTTCCGAAGGCATTTCTCCCAGGTGGCGAAGATGACAGCGTGGTTGTTCTGGATCACCGCATACAGCAAGCTGCGTTGCAAAGGAAATTAGTAGTGTGGGTATGAAGGTAAGAGCGATACTCGTACTTTATGTTCGTATGCAAGGTCGACTTGAGGACGAGGTCTGAGGCAAGGAACTGGAAAACAGGAAAATAGCCACGTTGGAATGAGAGCGTTGTGGAGAGGGAGCCGATAGCCACGTCCACAGGCTCGTAACGGAGAATGTCCGTGATGCGAAGGAGCGAATTTCCCTAGACGGCCGTCAATCTCAGCCTCGTTTAGTGATGATTACGCTCACGGACCTTCACGACAACCCTCACAAGCTCCTGCGCATTCTCCGTGTTCTAAAGCACGCCGAACATAAACGTCGAAAATGAGTGTGTGCAAGCCTTAATTGACACGCACCCAAGCCTTGTTGCTATCGTTCACGCTCGCCAGGACTCGGACGAAGCCCTGGACGTGCGCCGCCCTTTCAAATCGGTAATCATCACTCAAAAACTCCTTAAAATGGTTGTGGACTTCGCTCGGGGTCAGGTTGAGGCGATCGTCGTGTACGGTTCCGGCTTCGGCGGCCAGACCACTGGGTGAGAAAAAGTCGACCGCTCCCTCGCCTTCGGAGTGTCCGACCTGTGCTGCGGTAGCCTCGTCTTCGGCGTCTGTGGTGTCGGGGTCCTTCACATGCTGGAACGTGCACTCAAAACCCCTGTTGCACGACCCACTCGACCAATAGAACTGACACGTGTTTGGCGGGAGGTCGCTAGGTCTGAATCTGCCACGAACGCCGTACGGGGTTGAGGATGATTGGAAGTTGGCAGTTTGCGAGCGACTGCGCCACCCAGAGGACGAGGAAGGCCCTCGTGGGGTTGTTGATTGGCTGAGATCGTGAGCGTACCTGCAGCGATTGCCGTAGCGGCACCCATTGGTGGTTCCATAGAACCTACACACCTCTGGCGCAGAGGGAGCCATGGGAAGGGCCAGGGTGGCGGTTGATCTTGAGTGTAAGGCGGCAGGAAGGATTTGTAAAGGGAAAGTTGAGCTCGGGTTTATCGGAGGATTGCGGCAGGGATCTGTGCGGAGGACAATAAAGGGGGGGGAAAGAGGTGAATGAGTGCTTGTATGCTTTTAAACCAGTGGCATTAGCCTCGTGTTTAATTTCGAGCCCAAGCCACCTGGAACCGAACCTTGTCGGCGATCGGCCGCCAGCAGGGTGCTGATATTGAGCCAAGTATCAGATAGTCCTTTTCTGGCTGCCTTCATATCGCATGTATGGAGTACCCGATCTCTGTTCAAGTTGGGTGCTCAGAGTCGGAAAGAGGAGCCTACATGGTGTGAACACGTTGTTGGGGCTTCTGCCATTAGCCTTAAAGTGAATGTATCAACAAAAACAAAGCAACATGATCTAGTCAATATCGAATTCGGAAAGGCTTCGGGATCGAACAGGGTCTTTTGCGACGAGATAGAACGGCCAGCACACATGTACAGCTCACTGGCGAGAGAACTGGCGCCGAGCGCTTACCGCAGATGGCCAGTGTCTATCGGAGGTTGCGAGGTGAGGGATGTTCAGCGACGCTTGACATGCTGTTCGCTGATTCAACGACTGGGCGAGTCCAGTCTGAGTCATGATTGAGCCTCTGGGAGGTTTGAGTGCGAAATGTGGCGATGTGAGGCCAGAGGCCAAGCCTGACCGAGCACCGAGCGCTTGCCTCTCCGGGGCGGCGCGGCGTGGCAGAGACCCCGTCGGCTCCCAATCGATGCATAACATTCGCCGCAAGCCCCCCATTATACTCGACGTTCTGCACTTGAAAGCCCGGACAAAATGCTTTTATCTCGCAAATAGAGACAAGTTCGCGAGTTTCTCCGAGTTCTGGCACTACACCTGAGCTTGTTGAACTTGAGTCACCTGGGCACCAGTGGTTCATTGCGCGAGCCCCCTCCAGCACCTCTTGTTGCTTTGAGCCACACATCCTAGACACCCTTTCAGCCAGGACGTATATGTGACAATATATACAGACATATAACCAAAAACGGCGCTCAGAACTAACCTCGACGCTCGGAACAACGAAGGCTGTACTGACCCTCCTCATCCGACCTTAAAACAGGCTCCTCTCTCCTTGTGATTGTTTCCATAATCGCTTCTTGCAGTTTTAACGAGTCCTAGCCCTCCATCACCCATGCGTCGGTACCGTGGACACGTTCGGCGACGCGCTAACTGTTGGAACCTTGTTATTACTGTATGTCCGTGCTCGCGGTCTGGTCGTTTTGTTTCATGGTCTTGTTACTGCGTGTATTTAGCTACGCTCGCGGCGCGATGTGCCCTCACGCGTTTGCATCAGCGTTCGAACGCGACCTCGTTTCCCCTCGTTCGTTCTCCTCCCGCGCGCCCCGTTTCCTCCCATACTAACCCCAGGTGACATCCCGGAAGCCAGATAACAAGGACGATGTAGTAGTATCAAGACGTTCTCCGCGTGTCTCGAGGAAGGTGTACTGCAGCGACTGGAGCCAGCAAATTCGACGTCCTCGCGAAGTCAAACGCGAACCCGCAGATGGTCCCCAAGGACTCGCCTGAATTCAGCATGGCCTGGTCGACTCGGAAAAGGTCCGACTGGAGGACCACACGCAGGTGCGTGAGGTCGTGCAAAGGCCGGAATGCTGACATCATCTTGTCCTGCAGTATGGTGACCGCGGATGATCAGTCGAAGACCTACTCACGCAGAGGAATCAAGCAGGGAGAGACGCACCAAAAAGTGGGCCCACGGGAGCCGTGTGATCGTCCTCACGCTCGTGTTTTGCTCTGCCTCGCCCCCACGGCACCAATTCGAGCGTGAGGTGTTGGGCATAAATTCAATAAGCGGAATACTGGACACCGACGGCCCCCGACATACCATACAAAATCTACTACTCGTCGTACATGCAAATCAACGGTGAATATCAAATTTCCATGCGTATATCCAACAGACTAAATGGCAGTCTTGTGGCCCCATGATCGCTCGAAGTCACCCTTCGCATACAGCTCGAGGAGGTCCGCGAGCCGATTATACACTTCACGCGGACGACGAAGTTTCTTCAAGAAACGCTGTGAAGGGTGCGCATCAGTTTCTGTCAGGAGGCCCTAAACCACAGTGTAAAGGCGCTGAGAACGAAGGGCTTACCCTAGTTACCTGAACGTCCGGATCGACCAGGAGCGCAAGGTCATGTTGCAACAGCTGCATGTCGCACTTGAGCTAGATGGATGGATGTAGAAAAAAAAAGTCAGCACATAACGAAGACGCCATGAAAGGGAGAGGTGTGGACGCACCACCCTCCAGATCGACGTGATCGTGTCGACCTTCTTGGCCAAGGCGGTGATTTTTTCCTTCGTGTGGACCAAGGCCGCCTTCTGACCCAGGACCTCACGGTGCCGGCTGCCCTTCCGGGAACTGTCGACACGGCGTTCCTCCATCTCCGTCTCGCATTCTGTGTGGGCGGGTGGGTAGTAAGCGGCGCTGGTGGTCATGCCCACTGCTCGACTTACTGGTACCCTGCCAGTGCAGGAGCCAGCCCTTGAGCCCGCAATATCCTACCAGGGCGGCAGCTGGAACGCCGAATTCTATGCAGATTTTCCCGATCTCATCCTACGGTGTGGTCACGTATATTAATACACTTTTGAATCATGACGGGTTTACGGGCGGGCTTACGGTGAAGGCTTTTTCGGTGCTTGGCGCCAGCACGAACATCGCGACCAAAGCACACGCCCCGCCTAGCAGGGAGAGTCCCTGGATTTCCCTGAGCCTCAACTCTGTTTTCTTTAAAGTGAGCAGTCAGCGGCGATACTTGAAACTTCTATATGGTCACTGGCGGGACCTACCTTCTCGTTTATCCTGGGTCGGGGACACATTATGATCGTCCAAGTCAGTAGGAAGCCCTTTCGACGGTGCTGGAGCATAGAGAGGCTCACGACTGGAGATTCTGATCCAGAGCTTCGAGGTCGCGCTTCGCCGTGTTGAGGTCATTGACGCACCCACCTTCCGCTTCACATAGCGTCACGTCGACCACGGCCTTGAAGGATCGTACTTTTGCCGCAAGCCTCGCCAAGTCCCCTTCTGTTTGTCGGGCAGCGGGTTCCCTCTCATCAAGTTTCTGAGGGTTCCCGCGTAGACGTCAGCGAGACTACAGTGACACGGCATACGCTGATTGACTCACCTGGAGGAACCCCTTCAGCTCCTCTCGGATGTCCTCGAACTCGCTCGGGTCCACATCGGTGAGGACTGCTTCCGTGTATTCTGCGTGTCAACGTGAGTGGACCAACGGCGACGAGTACATGATCGCATGACACTCACGTCTGATCATCGACGATGCCGCAAGCGCATTGCGGTGGCTCCTCTCCAGTATGTCGTCAAACGTCTAGTGTTTGACCCATCATCAGGTACGACCGGGAGCACGAATGCCACGATACGGGACTTACTTCCGAGTATCCAAGCCACAGAGGACGGAGTCGGAGCACCTTGCCATCCTTGTCCTTGTACTCCTTGTCATCGAACCTCACCAGATCGTCCGCGACCACGCGAAAGCCCCGCCTAATAGTCTTCACCGTCTGCCCCAGATGGTGGATATCGGCAGTGACCTTTGCGGAGAGCTCTGGCGACGACAGAGTGTGCTCGATAGCCTCTTCTATGGCCTCTCTGACCTTCGCCTTGACAGCGATGGTAGCATACTGTTGGTTGAGGTGTGTTGTGGTGACAGGGCTCGCCATTGTGAACGGAGTCGTAGCAACACAGAAACGCCGGGAAACCGTGCCCTCTGGCTCGGTTTTGAGCAGTCAGGACAAAAGTGGCACTGCGCATTGCGGTGTGCGCTCGCGCTGGTGGTAACTAGTGATACCTGAGTAAGCGCGGATCCACGCCACTTCTCGCAGAAGAGTTCTCGACTGCCCTCAGCAGAACGAAGCACCTGTTCGTGTTCTTAGAGACAGAACCGGTCAGACATAACCACGCGACGACCGCAGCTGCATGCACCTACCACGACTACGAGGTGCGACGGCCTCGAGTTGCGATGGGCTGTCCAATCGCATCTCAGGTTTGGCCGGCCAGGACCCCGAGGAACCCGTTAATATCTGTACGTTCTACCACAATGCCGCTTGATGCCCTGACACTGCTGCTTCTGAGTGGCGGAGAAGCGATCCGCCAATACCTTGGAGGGCTCCGCAGCTTCCCGATGTACTTGTATGAAGCCTGTTGAATGAAACATGCGTATCATAGGCATAGCTCGATCGCCGGAGAGTTTCAGAGCCAAACACACGCGTTATCTTCACGGGACCCGACCCTAGTCCTTTGTCGGCACCTTGGGACGCACACGACGTCACCGGCACGACCTTCCGAAGGAGTGGACATTTGAACTTCGAGTCGGGCTGCGCGACCCCAACAGTCTCCTCATGGCAGCCTCTCCCATCATGGGCACCACCTTTCGAACAGTCTCTACATTCTCGACGAAGGTTACGGCCTTGAACGACACGGCAACGGAGCTCGCTCGCTCGCTGCTCGACAATCAGGCAATCATTCGACGCATTGATACCGTGGCGCGCACCAGGTACCTCGATCAATGGGAAGAGCATGGAGAGGTATGGACTTCTCCGCACGTCTCTGTCGTTCCGCACCTCACACGGATTGCGCGTAGGATTTCCGCCGGATCCTTGACATGTCGGAAGGAGCCGCTATCAAGTTTTCTGCGACAATCCGGTGTCAGTGCACATTCAGAGTTGCTGCGATTGGATCGCCTGAAGGAGACTCACGCCGAGTGGCAGACTATTTGTCATTGCAGGAAGTGTCGAACGACCAGGCGGAGGTGGAGAAGACGATTCAAGACATCTCTGTATTCCGCAAGGTTAGTCCACATATTCGTATCATTGCGGCTGAAAGGACTCAGTGGATGCTGCAGAAGCTACCGGAGCTCAGCCTCGACCAAAGGGCGGAGTTCGGCCACCTAGATACAAGCCTTGATAAGCTGGGGACAGAGATATTTTCGACGGTCCGTGCACAACGAGACTCTATTCGTGATGAAGTTAACAACATGGCAAGTCATGTTACATCGCTAGAGGAAGAGTTGAAGCGGTAAGTTAGCTTCATACATCTCCTGTCCTCTCCGTAGTAGTACATAGTGATGTTCTACCGATGCCAAAAGGTCATATGAGAAGGTAGTCGTGCCTTCCATTTCTGATGCACCCCACCAAATGCTGACATTCAATACGCAGAGACAACAAAAACAATGCAAGGAAGTGCTGGACGTGTGGGATCATGGATCGCACCTGCTCAAAGCTGGGTGCAGGGTGCCAGTGCAGTACAAGGCACATCTAACACACACAGGCGTGATGCCCCAAATCGGGACGCTGGCAGGCGTGTCGGCAGGGCCTCCCGTAGGAGAATTTAACGTCGAGGAAGAGGATTCAGAGGACCACATCGGTGAGCGCACATTCATCCACAGACCGCTCCTGACGCCAAGCAACTTGCCGGTTTAGTATACCTCGAAGCTGAGCTCAGGGAGTTGAGAGGGAAGCTGCGCAGAGGAGAGTCTGAACTTCAGGAGTACGAGACCCTCGACGAAGGCCAGCTGCGGGAAGGGATAGATGAGATTCGAAGGAACCTCGTTGAACAGTCCAAGCTCCAAGAAGATATCTTCTCAGGAGTGAAGGCGAGGGTGCGTCAATTCCTGCAAAAGAGGTAATAATCGTGGACTCACCCTATTTTCTCCTACAACGCCAGCTCACGGATGAGTCAAAGAACTACCTGCAACTCCTCCAAAATAGCCGCATCGATCTGTCGCCTGTAAGTGGACTTGGAATAGATATAGTGAAAGAGAGATATTAATGCATATGCATACGTGTGGACACCGAAGAAGGGGCAGCTGGCGTATCGTAACGCGAAGCACGGCATCGTCTCGTCTTCGGTAGTGTGGGAGCGAAAGGCGAGGGTGCTGGTCGACGAGTATGCGAAGAAGCTGAAATAGCGGTTCCAAGCGCAACGGCGGCCATAGTGTAGCTCTCGAGGAGCGATATATGTTCACATTTACCGAGAAATAGAGGGCGTAAGCAGGTAGTTCGCCCGGCATCGGGCTGTAGCGGTCGAGCGATGGTCGCGGTGAGGAAACAAGACGGGCGCAGTCAACTGCGGTCCCTAATCTACAGTTTAACGACATCTTGCCATCTAATCTCGGAGAGACCTCGTAAATCGCGCGAGCCCCGAGCTCACTCCCCCATGGCTACATGGATGGCTCGCGGACATCCTACGCGTGAAAGGAGGTAGTGAACAGTGCCATACATACCTAAAATGCAGCCCAATATGCGTCTAGAAGGCTCAGTAAGTTCAACCCAGAAGTCGGACAGTAGAGCACCAGCCCAGTGCAGACGACACCGCAGTGGAGCCTCGTCCACGGGCACAGCTGCCACGACAGGGAGCCCTCTCCCTTGTTTTCGTGAGTACGCTAGTTGACGGCGCCGATACGGCCATATATCTCCTCTGTGCGCCGTATGCCGAGCAATCTGAGTGAGAGGATCCCATTGAGAGCAGGCAAGAGTCCAAGTGCTCCAGCACAAGTCGAGATACAGTACTAATAGCGGACCGAGATACCCTACGAAATCTGCCTATGTGGTAGTAGCACACGACCAGAGTCGGGTAAATGCCAGAATTGCTGGCATGCGCAGATACTACAGAAAAAACGGAGAACGTCGGCCACGAAACCTCCTAGCCAGAATCCACGGTGGTAAAGCCAAACCTTGATGCCTCATGATAACTCGAACTTGCCCTTTGCGTAAAGTTCGAGTAGGTCGGCGAGCCGATTATACACCTCGCGCGGACGACGAAGCTTCTTCAAGAAACGCTGTGCAAGACGATGATCAGTGTTGGCACAAATCCCCAAACCACTTCAAGCTACTGTTGCTGAGGACGGAGGGCTCACCCTTGTCACCTGCATGTCCGGATCAACCACAAGGGCAAGTTGCTCTTGCAACTGCTGCATGTCGCACTTGAGCTAATACGCGCGTCAGAACATAGTAGCAAAAGATAAAAGGGCCACTTGGACTCCGAGGCTCGGTGCAGACTCACCACCCTCCAAATTTCCGAGATAGTGTCCACTTTCTCTGCCAAGGCCGCTATCCGTTCCTTCGTCTGTGTCAAGGCCGCCCCGTGGCCGCGGAGCTCGCGGTGGCGGTCCTTCTTGTTGATGATGTCGATATTGCATTCCTCCATCTCGATCTCGCATTCTGCACAGGGACATGGATGAGCAAACCACCGGCAGCACCAACAGCCATGCCTACAGGACTCACTGGTACCCTGTTGGTGTAGCAGCCAGCCTTGGATCCCGCAATATACTGCGCCGGCCGCGCCAATCTGCTTGACGGCATCCTGCTTTACAGTCACGCATTGCACGCGACTGATATGAGTGCCAGAACTAGAACTTGGATGACGTACCAGTAAAGCCTTGCCAGCAGTCGGGGCCAGCACGAAAATAGCGACAACGGCGCAAGCCCCGCCCAGCAGAAGTCCTCCGACAGCTAGGATGCCTAGCTGTTTTTTCTAAAGGTGAGGGATGAGCAATCGTATCCAATGCTCCAATGTTACGGCACCCACATTGTCGTTGATGCTAGAAGATAATGGCCAATAAGAAGTGCGTAGGAACTTATGTATAAAAGCAGGACACTGACGATTCGAGCTTCTTCTCCACATCCTGAAGGTGCGTCTTTGCCTCGTCGACATCGCTGGCGCATCTGTTTCCAGCCTTCCACAGCGTCTCGTCGATCGTGGTCTTGAAGGACCGTACATCGTCAGCTAGCTTCTCGAGGTCTCCTTGTGTCTGTTGGGCCGTAGGTGCCTTCTCGTCCAGTTTCTGAAAGGTGTCCGTGAGGACGGCGGGACCGTATACACAGCCATCAAGCCGACGCACCTTCAGGAAGCCCTTGAGCTCCTCTCGCACATCTTCGAACTCGCTCGGATCCACGTCAGTCAGGATCGCCTCGGTGTACTCTGCGATACAACACGGCTGTGAGCCACCGCGCCCTCGACAAGGACACGTTCGGCAGATACTCACGTCTGATCATAGACGATGCCGCGAGCGCATTCCGGTGGCTCTTCTCCAGTATGTCATCAAACGTCTATGGTTTATGCCATCGTCAGATGCGAGTGGATGCGGCGACGCCACGAGATGCGACTCACCGCCTGGTACCCCAACCATTGAGGACGGAGCTGAAGCACCTCGCCGTTCTTGTCCTTGTACTCATCGTTGTCGAAGGCGACAAGGTCGTCCGCGACCGCACGAAAGCCCTTCCTGATGTCCTTGACCGTTTGCGCGAGGTTGCGGATGTCGGCCGTGACCTCAGCGGAGAACTGCGGCGACGACAGAGTGCGCTCGACGGCCTCCTCGACGGCCTCGGCGACCTCCGCCTCGACCACGACAGTAGCGGGTTGCTGAGTGAGATGCATGTTGGTGATGCTGCTCGACATCGTGCTGGAGTGAAGTCGCTGTGAACAGGAATAGCGAACGATGGCTGCGCCGTGCCCGCATCTGCTTTGAAGGCAGGCGTCCAGTCTGCGGCCTGCACTGCGACGATCGAAGTCCACGCTCTGCGCGTCCTTCATGCCGGGAGGTCTCCCTTCCTGGCAGATCTCCTGAACATTCGAGGCGATACACACCTTCTTCGAGTTCCTATTCACAGAACGCATTAGACATAATCACACGACAGTCGCGCTGCACAGACATACCATGAGGACTAGGCGCGGTCGCCTCGAGTTACGATAGTCCAACCAATCGCATCTCAGCCGTGGCCATCCAGGTGTCCGAGGAAGCCTCTAATTTCCGTAGGTTTGACCACAGTGCCACTGGCTGCCCTTGGGTCGCGCTGCTGGTGAATGGCAGAGAAGTGACATAACAATACCTTTCAGGGGGTCCGCGGCTGCGCGAAGTGCCTGTATGAAATCTGTTGAATGAACCGTGCCTGTAATGAGCGTACATCGTCCGCCTGGGGCTCTCAAACCCTAGCCTTCACGAGACCCTGCTTGAATACTAGCTCGGCTTCTCGGGACGTACACGACAGCACCACCACAACCCTCCGAGCGAGAAGCTCACTGTAACTTGGCCTACCTCCCTTTCCCCCCCCCCTCCCTCAACGGCACTCACATCACGATTCTTCCAATATGGCTACCACCTTTCAGACAGTCTCCACATTCTCAACGAAGGTTACGGCCTTGAACGACACGGCAACAATGCTACGTCGCTCGCTGCTTGACCATCAGGGAGTGATCCAACACATCGATAATGTGGCACGCACCGGATTCCTTGAGCGATGGGAAGAGTGCAGGAAGGTATGTATTCTCCATACGTCCCCATAGGCAGGGACGTTACGCTCGGGTGTAGGACTTTCAACGGGTCCTCGACATGTCAGAAGGAGCCGCTGTCAAGATTTCTGCGACAATTGAATGTCAGTGCACATTCCAGACCGCCGCTGGATAATACTTATGGAATCGAAACTCACGCGAGCCGGCAGATTACTTGTCCTTGCAGGAGGAGACGAACGACCCTGCAGAGATAGACGAGACGATTCAAGAGCTCTCTGCGTTTCGCAAAGTCAGTCCTCGCGTCTGCCTTCGTGTCGGTGTCGTGTGTGGTGCTCACCGAAGCCCGCAGAAGCTGCCCCTGCTCGGCGTCGACCAGACGGCGGAGTTTGGCCACCTTGACACCAGTCTTGATGAGTTGAAGAACGATATCCGCACAGCCGTTTTTGAGCGAACGCACTCGCTTTCCGATGAAGTCGACAACGCAGCGAGTCGGATCTCATCACTAGAGCGAGAGCTAGAAGAGTTCGTTAGTTTTGCGTTTCTCCTGTCATCATCGTACTGACGTCCAGCCTACGTTACAAGACTAAATGAGAAGGTATCTACATCCCACATTGTTTGTCCATAGCGTTAACAAATGTTCACCCTCTCTACGAAGAAACGACAGAAACAATGCGAAGAGTGCTGGGCAGGGGCGCAGGACCTGTGGAATTCACATGGGTCCCACCTGTTCCACCCCGAGGACAGGACACCGAACACTTACACCAGGCAGCTAACGCACACTACCAATATCGCCCCTCAGATAAGGACACAGCGAGAATCGCCGAAAAGGGTGCTCATAGGAGGATGGGACTTCGAGGAAGAGTACCACATAGGTGGGCGTACGTCCTGTCGCAGATTGACTCCCGACGGCTGACCGCCTGCTGATTCAGCGAGGATCGAGGCCGAACTGCGGGATGTGCGATGGAAGCTGCGTCAGGCAGAATCTGAGCTTCAGGCGTACAAGAGCCTCGACGTCGACCAGGTGCGAGACGCGATAGCCGAGATCCGAGGGAATCTCGCTGCACAGTCCGAGCTCCAGGAAGCTATCTTCTCAACAGTGAAGACCAAGGTGTGTACGCCCATACGTGCACTGCAAGACAGGATCGAGAACTCACCCCACCAATTTACGTCGCCAGCTCACGAACGAGTCCAAGAGCTATCTCAAAGCCCTCCAGGATAGCCGCCTCGATTTGCCTCCGGTAAGGCGACTCGAAGTTGATATTTGAAAGCCACTTTAATGAGCGTTCGCACCAAAGGAGGGACAGCGCGCATGTCGTAACGCGAAGCAGCGAATCCTCTCATCTTCGAAGGGGTGGGAGCGAAGGGCTGCAGTGCTCATCGACGAGTATGCCAAGAAGCAGAAGTAGCGTACAATCGCGGGTGCGATGTACCTGTCTAGGAGTATGAGTATTTGATGCTCATTTTTTGCGAGACATAGAGAGCATAAGCACATAGTACTCCCAGTGTCGGACTGTAGCGGCCAAGACTGAAGAGTGGTCGTGGTGAGGAGGCGAGACGTGCGCAGCCAACGCGTACCAAGCCATCTAATCTAATCTGAGTTACACGGGATATTCCACCCATCTAATCGGGAGATCCGACGTAGCCTCGATGCCCTGTGGGCGTGGCTACTTGTACACGCATGTCTCGCGTACATCCTATGCACGCGAGAGAGGCTACGAATCGTGCCAGAAATACTTATACTCCAAATGAAGCTCCACCTGCGTACCAGGAGCTCATCCAACGGCGCGAACGGTGGAATGTGTTGCCCACAGCCTGAGGCATACAGGCTGGCGAAAATGACGACGCGGAGATACTACAGCTCCAGCATGTGCAAAAGCTGCCTGGCGGATGCAATTATATAGCGACCGCACTTTGACTTCGCAGTTATGGTTGCAGAAGTCGAACATGGCGAGCCGAATGGGGATACTCAGTGCCAAGACGTAGAGCATCGTCCTGGCAGTGCAATGGGCCGCTTCTGAGGTATACTGGACGCGTGCTAATGAGCCATGCAATTGTGATGAGTTATACGGGGAAGTAGGTGGGAGTCAGAGAACAAACACCTGAGACGTCCGAAAGAAACTCGCAAATAACGGGCAGGACGTCCACGTTCAGGTCATGTTAATTCTGTATAATAGCATTGAGATGACCCGCAAATCAATCACACAAGCCGTTTCTCACCGGAGGCTCTGCGACGTCGAGATTAGCAATATTGTCTAATGTCGACGGGTGGTGATATGAGTGGTGATCAAAGTACAAGAGCGTGAGTGATAGGGCAGCAGTGTGGAGGAAATCCAATCCGATCCGATCTAAACCGAGGTCCCAGGGCGCAACATGGCCGCAACTGCAGTCGCAGCATCGCAGGATCCGCAACGCTCTGTTGCGGGTGGCCGATCTCAGACATGGACTCGTATGTGGGTTGCGGCTGGACGAGGACGATGCAGCGTGTGCGCCAGCCCCGTCCGAAGAGAGGGATGTCTATGTCTATCCCGCCAGTCACCATTTGTCGACACCTCGGAGGACCGATATCGCTATGCGATTGAGGAATGCCGCAAGGGGGAGGGGAACTGCGACGTGGAGACGACGAGGTTGTGGGCGTACTGGACGCGTAGCTCCTCTGTCGTGGCGAACAAGCTGCGGGATCCGCAGGAGGAGTTGCAGCAGGGGAAGGTGTGATCCTTGCGGGGCGACTGAGAGATAGGCGGAGCGTCCCTTCGCGGAAAACGGGCTGTGTAGTGCATGGCTCGATAGGGTCGGACAGCCGGAACATACGCTACGTGCTTCCCGAGGACATGGCGGCGGACGCTCGCGAAGGTACCCACGGCGCTGCTTGTGCTGTCTCGTTTCGTTTGTTGCCAGCGACTCACGGGCGGATCGGAGACGGGATACAGATGGCACTAGTCTTGCACACAAAGTCAGAGAGCCGACGAAAATGAACGATCCCGTCGGACCCTCCAAAGCCCAAGAATTCGCCATCGGGAGAGAGAACTTTACTTCCGATATGACCGGTGCGTGCGGCGGCTTCATTTCACGCTCAGCAAGCACCGCCGATGCAGGAGAGGTCGTCCGTCCTCCACAGCTGGACCGCCGTTGCGGACGCCGTGACGATATGCCCGCCGTCTGGGGAAAAGCGCGCGCTCTGCACGTCTCCTCCGGATGGTGCGAGCGATGCGGTTTCGTGCCCGGACTCTGTGTCCCAGATCTTCGCAAAGCCATCCCGCGACGCTGTTAATACGGACGCTCCATCTGGGGCGAACATGACCTCTTGTACTTCCCCGGAGTGTCCAGCCAGAACGGCAAGCATGGCGCCTGTCGCGATATCCCAGATCTGTACGAAATGTTCCTTGCCTTCCTGGTTGTATCTGTTGTGGGCTGTAGCAATGCGTCTGCACCATGAGTCGGTGGCAAGTGCGTAGATGGACTGACTCTTGTGACGGGGATGCGAAAGGAGAACTCGAGGAGGTTCGCTCGTGAGGAGCCTCCAGATGCGCCATTCGACGTCGTTGTCGGATGACTTGGATGTCCACACGAGGTAACGTGCGTCCCCCGAGAAAATCAAGCAACCGGGCTCAGAGACGGCCCGCGGGTCGTCGAGCACATCATGCTGCTCGAACGTCAGACCGTCCCAGATGCGAACCGTTCCGTCGTCAGATGCTGACGCGATCAGCGTGCCGTCGAAGGACCAGACGCAACCTGTCGCCGGTTTGCTATGTCCGTCGAGCGCAGCAGCTCGCCGGACACCATTGTGGATGTCCCAGACGACGAGGGTCTCGCCAGACACGCCCCCCGCAGATACGAGTTGTCGTTCATCTGGTGATAAGGAGGGAGCCATGACTGGGCCCTTATGAGCCAGCTACTCGTAAAGGATTGTACCGCTCGGAGAATCCCAGACGATGACGGACCCGTCACAAGAGGCGGTCACCATCCAGTTTCTGTCACGAACAACAACCATGCAACAGCAACTCACAGCTGCTTCATGGCCTGGCGGGTCTGGTGCGCCTGGTTTCGCTGGACCGTATTCACAGTTAGAGAGGTGCGGAGAGGTGTGGCAGGTATAGTAGGATGCAGCTTACAATGTGGAAGAGTAAGATGTCCGCCTTCATTCAGCCGATGGAAAAGCATGTTTGATGACCGGAGACCAGAACTCCATTCGTCCCGCCCTGCGTACGCGAACAGGATCCCGCAACAGAATATGACAGCGGGGAAAGGTGAGAAGTACGTCTTCCAAGGCCTTACACGGAGCAAGGTCCGAGGAAAGAGGGCAACCAAGACCGGCGATGGGATCCGAATTGAAGTGCACCTGCACATACTCCAGGTGAGTTCTGTTGACGTGTTCCAAGATCGTTACTACCCCACGAATGTCTCCTAAAACACCGCGCTCCCGATTGGAACTCAAGTTATGCGGCGTCATATTCACCAAGACGTCAACGACGAGAGCCTATCATGGCAACCAATCGTTCTGGTGCAGTACTAGTCGTCAGCTAATACGCAATATCGAATGCAGATTACGGAAGCCTCTCACCGGAAAACTTCCGGACAGGATCGGGATACAATGATAAAGCGAGATTACTCAATGTTGCCCGGCTCGCGTCGAACAGACACTCTGCTAAATCGATATTGACAGATGGCCCAATCTACAAAGCCCCAGACCACGAGTTTCAGCGTCTCTAGGTCATGGATTCGCCCAACAGATAAACATGCACCTCCAAACCTTCAATCTGAGGTGATTGAGTAAGCTCGTTCATGCGCAAGTGGTCTGGAGCAGAACGATGATTTTTCTGCCCAACCAACAACCCTATAACAGTGTAAGAGTCCGGACGCAGGAGAACGCCAGGATGAAGGCTTCGAAAGTCTGATCCGCTGCGAAACGAAATGTAGTGCAGATGCAGGTTCCGGACACTGACGTGGTATTTGCGATAACAAGATAGCGCGCGCAACGATGGAGCGACAACCGACGTTCTTCCTTCACATCAGCTACCATCCTCCGAGCACGCAAATTAGGAAGCTGGTTGAGAAGATGCACAGGAACGACTTCGAATAGGGGGAGGTTAGGGAAGGACTTCTTCTGAGGAACGGCGATGGCACGGGCGACGTTCTTGATGAAGGGAGGAAGCCATGGGTAGGAGTGGAGGAATCCGCGGGAAGACTCCAGCTGCTGGACGGTCTCGATGCGTATGCTGGTGAAGAGGTGGAACCGAATGCGTGCTGCAGAGGAGGGAGAGCCGACGCCGGGACGGGGCATGATCGCTCGCTTGGTCGATGACCGCTTCTAGCATGTCTATCGAGAGCGTTGGGTGAGACGCCATGTAGTGCCGGAGAGAGGAAGCTCGTCGGACGCAAGGGGAGGAGGATCACGTCTCGCAACTCCAGTGGGAGAGAATAGGATGAGAGGTAGGTATGGCAACACGGAGAGTCGGACGACCAGGCTCTTCTTCGGAATCCAACTATCCCACACCGCTGGCTGTACAGCGGGCGACGAGGTGGTCCGAAGTCAAGTGGAGTCTCGCGGTGCCTGCGCCATGCCGTACCATGAAGACTGAGCCCCACTGTTGTTGCAGCGACTCTTACCAGGGCGTTCCGCTGAAGATCTTCGAGAAAACGTACTAGTCCGTGAGCTACATCATGAGGTCTGGCCTGGCAGGGCAACAAACGGGGTCAGGAAACGACACGAAAGTCCCAGCCCCCTGGCGCTTACATTCTGGGCGACAGAGACGGCGAGATACACATTCCAGTTCTAACCGTGATGTACGCGCCAGTGTTCCCGCGATGAGGCACAGGTGATGCCCCCCAATCGATCGCTTCGAGCCGCACAAGGTTGGAGGAGCGGAAACCACATCACAGCCCAGCAGGACGCCGGACAAACTGCCCCATTTCGCACGATTCTGGATGAACCCCGTCTCGCCAGAAGGCATCCCTACACCACAGGACAACGAATACAGAGCCGGAGCCTGGCCCGTGCGGCGTGGCAGCAGACAAAGGCGACCGATCAAGGCGCTCAGAGAGAAAGCCAAAAAAAAAAAAAAAACTCGTCGACGTCAGGATCGTTCGCCCGAGCGTAGCGACGGGGGCCGTCGAGCAGCAGCGCCGCATACAGCGAGCGTGCAAGCAGGTGCGAGTCCAAGGGGAGACAGAACCGTCGAATGTTTGACCGCTTTGCGCCCAGACCGAAGCCGAAGAGCCGAGGTAGGCAACGGACGCATAGAGACCGTCCGAGAGTACTGGGTACTAGCGGCGGGCGTGCGGCTGGATGCCTGAAGCCGCAATGACCTGGTGCAAGTGCGAGGACAGGGGAGAAAACCTGCAGCAGCAGAGAAGTGGGAATGAATGTGGAACGCTGCAGTTGACCGCGGGTGGCGCTCATCTGTGACCTTTGAACAGAATCTCCCTGCCGTCACGCACGCCGAACGTGGAGTCGTCATCGTCCGAGAGGGAACAGAAAGTACACAGCGCGAACTGCACAACGACAGCCAACAGCAGTCAGACACACCCGAGGACAGGGAGAAGCATCATGGAGGAGGGGCAAGGAGGGCAGGCCGCATGCGCAGCCCGTCGCCGTCCTCAGTCCTCCCAATCACCGAGCAAGACGCCACCCAGACCGAGACAAGTATGCACTCGCCGAAGATTGTTTCAAAAGTCGGGCTCACACTCAGAAACGTCCTACGACGACGAGAAGATTGCATCTATGTGTATTCTTTATTATGAGTGCGTTCTTTCTCGTAAAATGCTAGATACTCTTTGTAACTAAATATCGTCTGCATCTCCCCACGCCCCGTCTGAGGTTCCGGGTCCGGAGGTGTGTATGTGTGCGATGCGTCGAGGGGAATGAAACGAACAACAAAACACAAAACACGTCGTGTCAAATTGAGCCGGAGCCGGGGGCCAGGACAGAACGCAGGTCGTGAGTCGTGAGAGCCGCCCGCCAAAGCGCGCAAGGGGAGGCGAGATGCAGAGTGGACATGTGTGCGAGATCGTCGTGGGTAGGTAGCGGGTAGGCGGCAGTTGTAGTGGGAGGTAGAGGCGGGTAGAGGGGGTTGCAGAACATGACATGACGACAGAAAGGCCGAGAAACGAACGTGCACGGGCAAAGCGGACGCTCGCGGTAACAAAACGAGGGCAGGTGAAGCACACTAGTGAGTACGCTCTAGACGGTGGGGGATTAAAAACGAAGCTAAAGAAAAGTGTGGGTCAAGTGGCGAGAGAGGCGTTGGGGGTATGGGCGTCGATGACAAGACGCGGGGTAGAGAGGAATGGAATGGGATGACACCACAAGTTGCTTTGCTGCTGCCTTCGTCTGCTATACACTGCGCCAATGACCGCGTCGCTCGCGGGCCCGTCTCTGTCTATGAGGGGCGCGACGGGTTGCGGGCGAGGAGGTTGCCGGTACGAGCCGCCTGGATGGAGCTGAAACGCTGGAGCTCCTCGGGCTTCATCGAGATCTTTTGGCCGAAGCCGACCTTGCGGGCGGCGCGACGGATGAACGACACACGGTTCGAGTAGAGGGACTCGTGGATCGACGCGGCGCGCGAGGTCGTGCGCGTCATCGGGACGCCAGTCTCCTTGCTCTGCTGCTCCCGGGCGACGGCCGCGTCGTGACGAGCGCGGAGGTACTTGATGATCGTCGCCTTCATCGCGAATTTGATGAGGTCGAGAGGGAAGAACCAAACGATGTCCTATACGAAGATCAGCCTCAGTCCAGTCAATCAGGAAGGCGAAAGACAACCCACCCAAACCCAGACGATACCGATCCAAGTGCCCGAAACGGCCTCAATCTCCGTGAAGCCCCAGTTGCCGTACGCCGCGATGATCGACGAGATGAGCTGAGCGATGCAGAACGCACCCATGAGGGCGAACGACGGACGCTCCATGAAGAAGAACCCGTGTGAACGAGTGATGAAGATGAGGGCTTGCGAGATAATGGCCACCTGGAGGTAGATGATTGTGTGGAGCTGGCGGTCGTTGTGGTTCGTCGCCTGGTGTGCGCCATTGGAGAGCGTCGCGCCGAACTTGTCGTAGAACCAGGTCGTGCGGATGATGATTGCCACGAGGGCGATGGTGGAGAGCGTGAGGTAAAGACCGTATGCAACGGCGTACGCGAAGATTTCGGCGAGATCCCATGAGTCGGGGTGGTTCGAGGGCAAGACACGGTCGACAGAGAGGGTCATGATGGTCCCGTCGTTGAGCAGGGCGATGATCAGGACCATGAAAGGCGGGAAGTCGAACTTGAACGCGAAGGCGAGGATGGCGAAGCAGACGACGATACGGATCGTAACGGCGCAAGCGTAGATGGCGTAGTTCCTCATACGCTGGAAGATGATACGCGAGCCACGAATGGCGTGGACGATCGTCGAGAGACCAGGCTCCGTTAGGACGATATCGGCGGCAGAGCGAGCAGCGTCCGTGGCACCCTCAACGGCAATACCGACGTTGGCGCGGGACAGGGCAGGAGCGTCATTGGCACCGTCACCAGTCATGGCGCACAGGTGACCGAGACCCTGGAGACGCTTGACAATCTCGTACTTGTGCTCCGGGAAGACACCGGCGAAACCGTCGGCGTCGAGGATCATCTCGTCCAGAGAGCGGAAGCGAGAGCCAGGTTCTGGTCCGTCCTTGAGCACCTTGGCGGGGTACATGTGGTCGCCGAGACCGAGACGACGGCCGGTCTCCTTCGCGATAGCGAGCTGGTCACCGGTAACCATCTTGACCTTGACACCGAGGGCCATGGCGTCGTCGATGGTCTGCTTAGTGTCGTCACGAGGGGGGTCGAAGATGGCGAGCAGACCGATGAGCTCGAACCCGTTACCCTCGCTCTCGGGGTCGTCGCCGTCAACCTCCTCATACGCAACCGCGAGCGCACGGAGACCACGCGTAGCGAACTCCTCGACATCGGCCTCGAGACGGTTCTCAATCTCATCGGTCTTGTTGCGTGTGCAGAGCTCGATGATGATACCAGTCATACCCTTGGTGACACGCTTAAGCTTACCCGAGGACTCCTCACGATAAGTGATCTCGGTACGCTTGTCGACAGGGTTGAAGGGCTTGAAGTCGAGGAGCTTGATACCAGCGCGCGCGCGAGCAGGGTCGCCGATGGCGCCAACAACGCAAGTGTCGATGGCGTCCTGGTTCTCGGTACGGGAGGCGTACGCGGCGAGGAGGACAACGTCCTCACCCGAAAAGGGACCGTAAGTGCGGATGGTGTCGCGATCGATGGTGAGCTTGTTGGTAGTGAGCGTACCAGTCTTGTCGGAGCAAAGAATGGTGACGGCGGCAAGCTCCTCGATAGCAGTAATACGGGTGACGATGGCCTTGTACTTCGCGAGCTGCTGGGCACCGACGGCGAGCGTGACGGACAAGACAGTGGGCATGGCAATGGGAATACCACCGATCAAGAGGACCAAGATGTTGTCGAGACCGCGACGGTACGTGTAACGGAAGCCAGCGTACAAGCAGAAAATCTCCGCGAGGACAAAGATGCCGATGACGACCAAGCAGAAGGAACCGATCTGGGCGAGAATCTTCTGCAAGTGACCAGTGGTGTCATCGTCCTGACCGACAAGGTTGGCGGCACGGCCGAAGAACGTGTTGGGACCGGTGGAGATAACGACGCCCTCGGCTTCACCCTGCTTGCAGGTAGAGCCACTAGGAATCAGAGTTTAGAAACTGTATCTCGGAATGCGGCGGAAAAGAATGCGGCGGAAAAGTAGGACTTACGAGAAACACTGATCACCGGTCTTCTTGCTCTGGGGGAGCGACTCACCAGTGAGCGCCGCTTGGTCGATGGAGACGTTGATAGCCTCCGTGAGACGGCAGTCGGCGGGGACAATGTCACCAATCTTGAACGAAATCATATCACCGGGAACCAGGTTGGCAGACTCGATCTCGCGCCACTGTCCAGCACGCTTGACCTTCGCCTTCGGAGCCAGAGAGTCCATGAGGGCCTTGACAGCGTTACCAGCGTTCCGCTCCTCGTAGAAACCAATACCGGAGTTGATGAGCAGGAGGGTAACGATACCGACAAAGTCCTGCCAGTCCGGGGGACGGTGCTCGCCGTTGGAGAGGGCGATAGCGACGAGAGCGGCGGCTTCCATGACCCAGGAGAGCGGGTTCCACATGAAACTCAGGAACTAAGCGCGCGGATGTGCCCGATTAGACGCGGACGGACGGCGGAAAGGTGCGTAAAGAGTACGCACCTGAAGGAAGGGGTTTTGCTCCTCGCTCTCGAGCTTGTTGGGACCGAAGAGCTCGAGACGGCGAGCAGCCTCCTCGTCGGAAAGACCACTCTCGTCGCATTGCAGCAGCTTGAAGACATCATCGACAACGATGGTCTCGAGATCAACCTTCTCCTTGTCGTAGAGGTCCTCGGCCTTGAGCTGGATCTGTAAAGATTCACGTCAGCGTGAGCGGGCGCCGTCAATGGAAAACAAGACAAGATTACTGACCTGAGACATATCGACCTTGGCGTCTTTTGGAGGACGCGGTCAGGAAGGGAAAAGGAGAGGGGGAAAGGGACACGCACGAGTGGGCTTCTCATCATGGTCGCCAAAATCCTTGTACTCTCTCTTCTTCTTTGCGGGCTGGCTGGAGGGGGTCTCCGCGGCCGGCGGGGTGGGGCCAGCCTCCTTCTCAACCTGGGGGTCGGACATGGCGGTGAGGGTGTGGAGCGGGATGCACGGAAGACCGGGGGGCGGGGGGCGCTAACCCTAGACTGAGCTAGTAGTGGTCGCGAATGACGAGCACAGCGGGCGGGACAGCGGAGGGAGAAGAAGAGGGGGAGGAAGGATGCGTTCCAGCCGCCAGCCGCCAAGATTTAAATATCCTCCACTCGCCCGTCCCCAGATCTGCCCCCAAACACGACCACACACATCCCCCAGCCCCCTCCTCCCCAGATCCCGATCGGCCGCCCCAGCCGACAAGCCGACTCCATTTTTTCGCGCGTCGCTACTGGCCCGCATCGTCTGCTGTCCCTCGGGGGCCCTCGGGTCGATAACGTCTCCTGCGTCCTGCGCGAGCCACTCGACCGCAGTCTCCCCGTCCTGCGCGGCCTCGCGATGCAAGCGTTACTCATGCTCGTGCCCTCCGCTCCCCTCCGCAGCCCACATCAGACACATTTCTACCAGCCTTCGCCTCCGTACACGTAGATGGATCTACCACTCCCCCGTCAGCCGCCGCGTCGGCCCTTACTCGAGCCTACCCTCTCCGCGGCTCTTGCTCACGATAATTCCATTCCAACCCTCCGAGCGGGCTTGGCGCACTACACGCCTCCGCGAGCCCGATCCAGCTCCCAAGCTCATTCCGGACGCGAGCGAGCCCGGGCAGTCGCGAGGCTCAGACTCTCAGTCCCACCACGCGCACAGGACAGCGGGGGGAGGGTAGGCCCGTCCAACAGCCTTGGCGGTTGCCACCCGTCGCCCTCATCAGCTTCTCCCTCGTCAACCGTGTCCAAACCCCGTCGTGTGCACACATCTCCTTCCCCCACGTCCTTTCTCCCGCCCTCGACACGCTCCCGCGTCGCCATTGGCCCTGTCACCGCAGGCCAATGGGCAGTTGGCATCGAGTCGTCCTCCGGCCTCAGCTGCCTCATCAGTCACTGATGCGCGCCGCATCGCGAATGATGTATCATGCATCAGCCCAGATCAGCCCTTCAAGTTAAGTCTCAGCCGTCTACAGCTTCCCTGTGCACCGCTGCCCACATCTTCGACGACCCGCTCTCCTCCTTTCAGCAACCGCTGCTCGATGCTTCTCACCCGAACGCCCTCTCGCTCTTGGCCCATCTCCTCCTTCCATCTCGCAAAATCAAGAACCGCAATATAAAGATCCCATCGCGCTCGTCCGAGCTCGAGCTCCTTCACACTCCTCCGCACTGCGCACCTTCATCCCCGCGCTCAGATGCTTGAGAACTGAACCGAGAACAGCGAGCGGACGCGGCCACGTGCACGTTGCGCAACCTCTCTCCGCAGGTCCGTCCGCTCGTCGGGAATTGTGCGGCGAACGCAACGAGGAACTTTCTGACCGGCCGCGCCTGTGCTTACACCCACCCAGCGTCCATCTGCATGGAGTCGGACGTCATAGCCCCATCTCCGGCGGCGGACGTAAGGGTGGCGACACGCCCTAGGCTGCTCGCACCCAGCTTCCCGGACTCTCTGAGTCGACGCCCTCTTCAGGGCCGTCCTTCTCTTCGCTCTTCTCTAAACGTGAGACGTGTCTTCTGTCTTCTCTTCCGGAGCCTCTTTGCCCCTTCACGACGGTGCAGAGACTGGCTTCTGATATGTGATAATACGTTTGTCGTTCACCGTAATCGCGCGACTGATCCAGGGAAAAACTCGTCGGATTCGGAGCACAACTCCTCACCGCGTTTGCCGACCCTCATTTGAACCTGGACACCAGGGTTAGGGACGGCGACAGGGCTCGAGCCTCGATGTTTATTTATTATCAGCTAGCAGCGCCTGCACCCCGACCTCGCCATCACGTTCACGCACCACCACCTGATGGCGCGCTCTATATCCGACTCCCCGCACCCGGGCCCCTCATCCTCTCGTCCTCTCGCGCGCATTCGCACCGCCGAAATTCAAAAACGCACAGGCACAGATGACACAACCTCTCGTACGTGGACATACACATACATCCCTTACGAGAATCGCACATAGACATGGCATAGAACGTCGACCAGATACGGTGCGTTCGCGCACTCGCGCGTCGATCGCGAAAACATTTTCCGGGGGGTATAAGTATACCTGCAGGCTTGCAGCGGGCACTGGTCCCAGCCCCAGTCGCAAGTTGCAGTGGGACATTTACGGTAATAATAATATGGTGCCGCGTCGGCCGTCGATGGCAGCCGGCAGATAATTCCAAATCAGTACGACGTTGAATGCCCATGTTATTGTTATTCCCAATGGCGGCGGCCTGCATTTTATGCGAATTTGACCGCCTATACTTACTTACCAGTTACATCTGGATACTTACGCGTGGCGCAGTCGCTTGATCGGGCTTACTCCCGATGTGTCACTGATGTGCCCGCCCTGGCGAGCGGCGAGTGCATGGTGAATATCGATATCGTCGGCGTCGGCACCGTCAGCTATGCACTCAACGTCGAAGATCTATGTATAACACGCGGTCTGTACTAGCACTACTGGGTGGTGTCCCCGAGCCGTGGCCGTTGCGGCACAGAAGGTCGCGCTCCACTTGCAATCTTCCGGTTGTAGTGGAACAAGCGATCCTTCCGGTCCGAATTGAATCTTGAACTCATCTTTCCAACCATTCAGGCAGTGTAAGTAAGTACATCGCGCGCCTCGGACCGACCTCCACCTCCGTGCAGATCGCTGTGTTCGGCCCTGCGGCTTGCGCCGGAGGTCCAGTAACTGTAACTTTGAGCTGCCACAGTGTGCTCTTCTGTATACGTATACGCGCGGTTCCATAGTACTGACCAGTACTTACTGGACCTCGCACCGGAGGCACGCCGAACGCGCATCGGACTGTCGTCGGATCGGGACCGACCTGTGGGGCCTGCGCAACGAGCGACAATCCTCGCTTCCTTCTGCTTCGAATTCCTTTCGGAGCGCATCGCCGTGCGCGAAGTGCTAAATATACGCACAACCAACCACACAGGGGCCGTTTGCTGTGTGTAGCCGCGGACGGACGGACGAAAACGCATCCATCAGGCGAGGCCCGCACTGAAGCGCTAGCGCTAGCCCGCAGGAGGCGGCGGCGTCTTAAGCTCGCCAGTCCAAAGCGCTACTTACGAACAAGTGTAACCAATCCTTCAGCCCAATTGTTGCCCGTCGAACCTGCAGGCCTGTTCCTGTCAGAAGTAACCCAGGTATGTAAGGACCTCATCGTCGCGCAATTCACGACAGCGACCCGCTCGGAGTCGAGCAGCGGAGTCGCACTCCAGGCTCCAGGCTCCCGCGCGCGCTGCGCCCCCACGTCCTCGCCAGAACGGCGAACGCGCACCACCTGCCACCGGCAGAAAGAGGCAAGGTGAAGGAGCCCCCGCCCCTCCCCCCGCGCCTCGCGGGCAAAAACAACCCTCGTCCGAATCTCCTAGCCAATCACGGAGCCCGAAAATGCATCGCGGCACGGGCGGCATCGGCTAGTGGTTCGCCAAAAGGGGGCAGGCAGCGACGCCCGAGAACAATCAACAAACGTTAACGATGAGGTCACTGACCCGGCCTTCACTTCGCTCGCCTAGGCTCGAGTGTCAGTTGATGTGGTGATGGGGCGAACAAGGGGAGATTCCGATGTGCGCGCACGCATGGACGGACAGATCTGGGGTCGAGCGAGCGCGAGCGCGAGATGCATATCGGGCGCGGCCGGTGGGGAAAACTGAACGCAGAAGGGGCGGACCCTGGCGGCCCGGCGGTTCTGAGTGCGACTCGGATCGCGAAGCGTTTGCTGCGGCTGCCTTTTGGCCAAGTAAGTAACCGACTCGCAGGATCGATGTAATATATCGGGTGGTGGTTCCAGGTTGTCGGCCTGTTTGCTGTTGCTGTTGCTGTTGCCTAACCTGTTGCCACTTGCCAGCGTGCATGATACTTACTTACTTACTTGTGTACAGTGTACATGGTGCCCCCGATGTTCAGACTCGGAGCAAGTTGAATTCACTTTATCTACAGGTGCCGCGACGACGACAACGACAACGACAACGCGCAGCCGTCTTGGCCCCCCCCCCCGCGCGTCGTCCTCCGTCATGTCCGTCGAGTCCGTCGAGTCCGACTTGGCGGCCGGGACGGGTCGTGCGTCTGTAGGCATCGGCGTGTGTACGTGTAATTGGCATGTAAGTAGCTTGTAAGTTGACAGTGACTCCGACTGCCCGCCCTCGCACACGACCATCCATCGCTTGTGTGTGACCGCCAGTGAACCCAGGCGAGTTGCAGATGACAGGCGTATCACTGTGCGCCCGGAAAGTGGTGGCCGGTCCTAGGTTAATGGGTGAAAATGCCACTTCACCAGGCAACCTGGGAAT